>JAJAGP010000621.1:47905-169121 GCA_025084515.1 Ancistrus triradiatus
GATATAGTAGTGTTACCATGGTTACGTATTGTAAAGTTTATGTTTCAGCTTCGAAGTGAGATGTTGAATGCTGTTTGAGATAGTATTGTTACCAGGGTTACAACTTTTTACCTGAATGCAAAATGAGATAGTCTTGTTACCATGGTTTCGAATTTTTATCTGAATGTGAAATGAGATGGTATTGTTACCATGGTTACAGGTTTTCGACTGAACGTAGGGTGAGAGAGTATTGTTACCATGGTTATTAGTTTTTGGTTGAATGTGGGTGAGAAAATATTGTTACCATGGTTGCGCATTGTAAAGCTTAGGTTTCAGCTTCGGAGTGAGATAGTATTCTTACCATGGTTACCAGTTTTTTGACAGAGAGTGGCGTAAGATGGTAGTGTTACCATGGTTATGAGTTTTCGGCAGATGTCTAGGTGATCCTGTAAAGGTTTGTGTAGTTGATGGAGTAGTTAAGTTTGTAGTTCACTGTAGATGATAGTGTAGTTCTTGGTGTAGTTCATTGTGTAGTTGATGCTGTAGGTGATAGTGCAGTTGATTGTGTAGTTCGTTGTGTAGTCCATTGTGTCGATGATAATGAAGTTCATTGTGTAGTTGGTTGTGTAGACGTTTACCCAGCTGGATCTTTTTATAAACCTTTCAGTTGCATCTTGTTTATGTGCGCGTCGTTGTGTTGATGTGTAGTTGCTGTGGAGCGGGCGTTGCCGCGGACGCCGAAATCACAACCCAGATGATGGCGTCCAACATCGAGCTGCACTCCCTCAGCACGGGGCGTCCTCCTCTCGTCATCACGGTGACCCGGCAACTCAAACAGATGCTGTTCAGGTGGTTCATCAGAAACGCTCTTGTTACTACACACACACACACACACATATTGTACTACACACTCACTCTACAATCTCAGGTAGACATTTCCCCATAGGACAGAATGGAAACAGGAATATGTAACATCTTAGAGAATGAAGTACATTCAGATAACGGGGTTCGAGCTGTACCTAACCTTTCAGTGCCCGGGCTGTGTGTTGCAGGTATCAGGGCCACATCGGCTCGTCTCTAATCGTAGGGGGAGTGGACGCTCAGGGCTCACAGCTCTACAGTATCTACCCTCATGGATCCTACGACAAACTGCCCTTCGTCTCCATGGGTAAGGATAATAAAAATAATACATAATAGCTTAATAACAATTAGAGTGTGTAAGGATTTTATATGATCTACTGGTCTGTATCACGAGCCCCAGACCCAGAACCCATCCCCAAGAGGGCCCTGTAACTCAAGGACCGAGGCAGCATTTATGAGCTATAACTCATAACAACACACTTTCTTTCAGGCCCTATTTCAGTCCTTCTCGATCTCTGATCTTCCTGATATATCATGGACTAGATCCTCTTTTGGTGCCTGTTGGTACCTGACCCTCCCGCTCTATTGGGCACTTTACCTCTTTTTGTTGCTTCCTGGCACCTACTCTTCTGGCCTATCAGGTGCTGGACCCTTTAGTTGCCTCCTGTCCACTAGCTCGACTGGTGTATTGGGCACTGGATCCTTTTGATCCATCGTTTTCCCCTTCCTGGCCCCTGACTGACTCAAATAGTCTGTCACACATTGAACACCTTTTGGGGGCTGCCTGACCCCTTGTCACCTTGTCATTTGAGTGCTGGACCTTTTTTGTTGCTTTCAGGCACCGTATGCTTCTGGTCTAATGGGTGCTGGACCCTGTTGGTTCTTCATGGCCCCTGATTAGCTTAATCTATTGGGTAATGGACTACATTAGTCTGTCTTGGCCCCTGACTCTGATGATGGACTGGGCCAGGAGCCTGTAGGTGCTTGCTGGCCCCAGACCCTATTAGTATAGTCTAACAGTAGCTGGAAACTTTAAGTCCTTCCTGGCCTCAACCCTTTTTCATTTTCAGGTGTTGGAACCTTTTGGTCTTTCCTGGCCCCTGGCCTTACTGGTGTATTAAGTGTTGGACCTTTTAGTTCTACCTTTTAGGTCTTTCTGGCACATGACCACACTGATGTATCAGGTGCTGAAACTTTTTGGTCCTTCCTGGCCCCTGACTCTATTAGTGTTGGGCACTGGACCATTTTGGTCGTTCTTGGCCCCTGACCTTACTGGTGTATAAGGTGCTGGAAACTTTTGGTCTTTCCGGGACCCTGACTGTCCAAGTCTGTAAGGTACATGACTACCTTTTGTTGCTGCCTGACTCCTGTCTCTACTGTTGGATCAGGCAGGGAGCCTTTAGGAGGTTCATGGCCCCTGACCCTATTAGTATATTGGGCACTGGGCCAGTTAGGTCATTCCTGATCCCTGGCCGTCCTAGTCTAACAATCGCTGAAATCTTTAAGTCCTTCCTGAAATTGAACCTTCTGGCATTTTAAGTGCTGGATCCTTTTGGTGCTTCCTGACCACCGACTCACCAGGTCTAGTGGACAATTGGTCCTTTTTGACCCCTGATTCACCCGGTCTATCAGGCGCTTTACCCTTTTAGTCCTTCCCGGCAGTATCCCTGTTTGTGTATTGGGTTCTGGGTCTTCTGTGTTTTTCCTGGTCCCTGATTTACATAACTTGTTGAGTACTGCACTCTTTTGGTCTCTTCTGGCCACAGTCTAACAATCGCTGGAAACCTTTAGGCCTTCCTGACCTTGACCCTTCTCGTGATTAAAGTTCAGGACCCTTTTGGTCCTTCCTGACCCCTGATTCACCTGGTCTATTGGGTGCTGGGCCTTTTAGGTCTTTCTGGCACCTGACTATACTGCTTTATCAGGTGCAGAAACTGTTTGGTCCTTTCTGGCCCTTAGCGTATTGGGCACTGGACCATTTTGGTCCGTCCTGGCCTCCGACCCTCCTGGTCTATTGGGGCTGTTAGGTTCTTCCTGGCCCATGACTCACCTGGTCTGTCAGGTACTTGACCTTTTATGTTGCTTCCTGGCAACTTATGCTTCTGGTCTATTGGTTGCTGGAAAAAACTTAAAAAACTGACTTAAAAAACCGTTAAACCACTTTTTGTTGTTTCCTGGCCCCTGACACTACTGTTGGCTTGGGCTGGGAGCCTTTAGGTGCTTCATGGTCCCTGACCCTATTAATATATTGGGCGCTGGACCATTTTGGTCCTTCCTGGCCTGTGTACCTTCCTGTTCTCCGTGCCACCAGCTCAAAACACAACTCAGACCTCACCTGAGGTGGGGTACGAGCTTCGTACTCTTTACAGGTCTGACCCAGGACAGAAAGAGCCTAGCACATGAAGACCAAGGGTGGGGTCCCTTATTGGCACCGGTCACTGCCATGCTACCATGCTTGTGTAAACACTTACGTGTTTTTGATGTGACCGTGTGGCAGGTTCTGGGGCAGCTGCAGCCATCTCTGTGTTTGAGGATCGTTACCGCAGGAACATGGAGGTAAAATAATGTTAATGTGACCTGAACCGTGTAATAAATATGGGGAGTTCCTGGAGATCTGACCCTCTGTCTGTTAGCTGGAAGAAGGGAAGAAGCTGGTACGTGATGCCATCGCCGCTGGGATCTTCTGTGACCTGGGCTCGGGCAGTAACGTGGATCTGTGCGTGATCACCGAGAAGGGAGTAGATTATCTCCGAACCTACGACCAGCCTGCTCAGAAAGGAGTCAAGTAAGATCTGAATAACTCATCTATTTTCATACTTTAATACTTTATGGTTTTGGAGCTGGGGTGCAGGATGTTATTTGTTTTGTCTCTGCTCTAGAGGAGGGAGCTACACCTACAAACAGGGTACGACCCCAGTGCTGACCAAAACCGTCACACCGCTCACCTTCGACCTGGTGGAGGAAACCGTCGAGATGATGGACAGCCAATAAAAAATCCTCAACAAATGATCGGCTTTCCTTTAGACCTTTTTATACTCTTTTAGATCACTGTAAAGCAAATAAAGACGAAGGTTAATAACGAGAGACCTGAAAATGCACTGTGTGTTTATTTTTTAGATTTGTCTTGCTCACCAGATAAAATCTATTATTAGTTTTTTAATTATTTAGATTAATAATTGTTTATCTTTATTTATTTGTCGGATACACCTGACATTTTATCGTAAATATATTAACATCTATTATACAATCTCATAACTAATTAATTATTTAAAAAAAAAAGCTAATTATAAAATTATATTTTTGGTTACTTTTTTATGTATAAAACATATAGCCTAATAAATAAATAATAATAAAAAAAACCTATAAATACATTTATTTAAATAGTATATGTATTTTTATTTACTTTTTTATATATTAAAGTCTAATCAAATGTATTAAATATTTTTAAATATAGACGTTTATGCAAATACATTATTTTTTAATAATAATATAGCATAATAATAACAACACACACATGAATTAATTATATGAAACATACTGTAGTGTAAACAAACTTATAGCATAATAAATGAATAAATTACTAATTAAAAAATATGTAAATACATTTATATAAATAATTCATTTAGCATTTACTTATTTATACATTATGGCCTAATAAATAAATTAATTAATTATTTAAAAAAACAAATGAATACATTTATATAAATTATTTACTTGTTTTTTTTTTTTTGGTATTTACATTATGGCCTATTATTTAAAACATATATTTATATAAATTATTTTGTTTACTTGTTTTTACACATTGTAAATTAATGAATGCATAAATGAAGAAGGAAATAATAATTAAATTATTTAAAAAACAGATTTTAATTATTTATTTTGTATTTTCTTATTTTTACACATTATAACCTAATAAATTATTTAATTATTTAAAAAACAAATACATCGTTTTTTTATTGATTATCTTTATTTGGTATTTACTTATTTCATATATTATAGCCTAATCAATTACTAAATTAATTACAAAATAATTAATAATTTATATAATAATTAATAATAATATATATATGTTTTATATATAAAACATATATATATAAATTACTTATCTTGTATTTACTTATTTTTACATTGTAGCCTAACAATTGTACAAGTTATTCACTGTACTTATTTCTGAATATTAAGAATATTAAATTAATATTTAACTTAATTAATAAACAAGTAATAAATATAATTAAAAATATAATTTTTGCATGTAATACCCTAATACATGAATTAGTTAGTTAAAAATACGTTTTTTATTTAATTTTGAATATTAATATTAAGAATATTAAATGAATATTTTTTATATCTTACATCTGAACAAAACATTAATTAATTATTTTAAATATATATTTATATAAATATTTTTCATGACTTTTTAGATAATATAGCCTAATAAATGAATATATTAAAGAAGATATTAGAAAATATATTTATTTATATATGTATTATTTTTATATTATAGTCAAATAATTAATTTATATAAATAAATAAATTAATTTAAATTGTGAGTTTACTTATTTTTATATATTAAGACCTTATAAATTATTATTTTTAACCATATAAATTGTGTATTATTTTTAATGATAGTTTTAATGTTAATTAATGTATTATTTAAAGACATGTTACAAATACATATATAAATTATTTATCTCTTGTATTTGCTTATTGTTTGTCTGTACATGGCTGATCGGAGGGGCTTTCAAACGTTATTAAACGTTGATTAAGGACTACATGTCACGTGATTTAAAGTGCCACATTTAAAAAAACTCGGGATCCGGATGTTGCCGTGACGTCATCGGGCGCTAGCGCTGTGATTGGTGGGCTGGTATCTTAACTACGCTGGAGCATTGTTTGAATCGCTGTGTGTGTGAGGGAGTCAGATTGACGAAAGCGCTGCGGTTCTGTGAGAGTTACCTGGTCCTGCGGCTCTAGGTGAGGTGTTTGGTCATTTGTGTGTTCATTGTGTCCTCAGGTGGGTAGTTTGCAGCGCTCGGTGCCTCTGGCGGCGCGGTGTGAGGTTTAGAAGCCGTAGCTGCCGCTGTAGCTGTGTGTGTTTGTGCTGCTGGTTCGTCTCCTCAGCGGCTTTGTGCTCTTCTGTACCAGTGCAGGGTCCCGTCACTCGCGCGCCTCCGTGGGCCGGTGCACCAGCACACGTTAGCGCGTGCACGTTACATAATTTCGAATAGTAATAGTAACTAATTATGATAATATACAATAATATTAGAGTTGTGTGTTGTGTAGGAATTACTTGATTAGCTTATTTTGGACTGATTCAAATATTTTACCGTTTAAACATTTAGTTTTTTAATTAACTTCAGTAGATTTGAAAGAACTTCAACACTGGAAACTAATCTTTTGAGATCATTTTGTTATATACTGGTTAGATCTAATGATTAATTACATTTCTGTTTTTAAATTCAGTATTTTAAAAAACTTTACAACCTTTTTTCTATAGCCTATAATGTTTTTTATTTGTGTTTATGTACTAATTTCTCAAATTGGCAACAACTTTTTTTGTTTTTTTGTTTCCATGTTTAATCAGTTCAGCAGCTTCTGAACATCTCTAACATTGATAACCTTATTTTTTTCAGTATTTATGTTGTTGTTGAATAATTACAGTAGCTTTTAAAAGCAAACTGAATGACATATTTTCCAAGAATCAGTTACAGTTCCCAGCATCAGAGCTGTAGTATGTTGTGTAGTAGGTACTTTATTAACGCCCACTTATTTTGGACTGGTGCGCTTAACTGTTTAAATGCTTTTAAAATAACTTGATTAATTTTTTTATTGATAATTTTATCAATAAAATTAAATTTGACCTGATGAGGTAGCTCTTCGATGTTGTGCCATCCAATTCGCCAGTGGATGTTTGGTTTCCCCGATGTACAATTCCTGGCAATCCTCCTGGCACTTCACAGCGTACACTACATTACTCTGTCTGTGCTGGGGGACCCGATCCTTGGGGTGGACCAGTTTCTGGCGTAGCGTGTTTTGGGGTTTGAAAGCCACCGAGACGCGGTGTTTGGCAAATATGCGTCTCAATTGTTCCGATGTTCCTGCCACATATGGAATCACCACTGGTTTACGCTCAGACTGTGGTTGTTGTTCTCCTCTCGGCGATCTGCTGGAGCACTGTTTGGGCGTCTTACCGGCTTTGACAAAGGCCCAATTCGGATAACCACATTTGCCCAGGGCCTGCTTAATGTGAGATTTCTCTCCATCCTTGGCCGCTGCGTCCAGGATCTCGTTTCAGGAGCTCATAAGTGTTAGTGTCTCTAAGAAGAGAGGGTCCTTACTGAGGGTTCTGAGTGCATTCCTCTCCTCTCTGGGTTCTCCGAATCTCAGGGGTTCCTGTAGTCAGCCGTCTCACGTGGCGTTTGTTCGTACTCACGAACCAGTTTAAGGCGATCTCACCAAAATGAGTCAGAATGTCCCGATGCATGCTCAGTAGTCCAGGGGAGAGAATCCCAGAAGTGGAATCAGTTCATCTGGACAAAACATTGGTTTTTAAACAGTACGCAAATTGAAACTTTTGTCCACAATTGAGTTAAGTGTGATGTTTATGCACTCAACTGTTTAAAAGCTATTGAAGTCATTTTGCCTTTTTTTATTTAATAATCTTTCAGTAGCTTAAAAAAAACACAACTTTTCACACTAATTTTGTTAATTTTGTTATTTATCATTTCTTTTTATACCTTCAGTAGCTTCTAAACGACTGTCATTGGCAACTTTAGCTGTTTTAAAATGTTGTTAATGTCTAGTTTTGAACCATTTTTATTTAATAATTTCAATAGCTTTTAAAAAGCTACTGTAATATTGTTATATATAACTTTTTTAAATAGTTATGTTATGTTTTATGTTTTTTTTTTTTCTATTATAATTCCAATGCTCAAAAGCTATTGAAATTATAATACAAAAAATAAATAAAAATAAAAAATTACCAAATTATTTTTAAAAGTTAGTTGCCATTATTAGAATTGTAGTAGATACTTTATTACCTCCAAATTATTTTTGGACGGATAGTTCAGCAAATTTTTTTTCTTTTTTTAACTAATAATTTTAGTAGCTTTAACACTGGAAATTTTTAACTTTTAAAATAATTTTGTTATATAATGAGCTTTGATAATTCTATTTAAAAATGAAGTATCGTTAAAAAAAACTATTGGCAACTTTTTTTCTATAGCATAGCATATCATTTTATTTAAATTTTTTAAATTGGCTCTGATGTTTAAACATGTTATTTTATTTATTTTATTTTTAATCATTCCAGTGGCTTTTAAGCAACAGTACAATTAATTTTGCTATTATAATTACATTAGCTTTTAAACAGTTGAGCAAATTGGGGGGGATTTTTTTTTTATTATTATTAATATCTTCCGTTGCTCACAAACAACTTTAACATTGGAAACTTTTCAAAATAATTTATTTGTTGTTTATCCTTTCAGCAGAAGCAACTCTAACATGGAATACATTGGAATAAATTGCTTTATTTATTTATTTATTTGTCTGCTGTTAAAAGCAATGCCTATATATCCACTCTATCTAAATCGCCAGACTGCTGATCATGGCTGCAGCTCATAAGCCATGAAGTCATGCAGCAGCCTTTGCTGTAGTGGTGTAGTTTGTAGACGGTCCCTTAGCTCTCACTGTTAGCAGAACTGCCCCTACATACAGGGTGTTCCTTGGTTTTCCATTCAAACATTTCTGATGAAAACGAAGCTGTACCTGCTCAGAGCGCCGCATGCTGGTGGAACCGTAAATGTGCAGTGTGACTGTGGGTGTGTTTGGGTGTCCGCATACTTTTGGCTGTGTTATATCTGTAGGGAGGCCATGTCAGTGTGTGAACTGTGTTAGAGCCAGCTGATGGACACGCTGCGTCTCCAGGACCTGTTCGAACCCTGGACCTGTCCCGTGACGTGAATGTCTTGTGGTGCGTTTTATGGTGCTCTGTGAGGATCTGGCGCCCCACCTACGGAGCAGGGTGACCGTAGCAGGGTTTAAACAGGAACCATGACTTTTAATGTCTGTGTGTGATTGAAGGGAGTGATCGGTGTGCACTGACGGCTGTAAGCGATGAGGCCTTCACCTTCGCCATCTAAACACAAGCGGAAGCAGAGAAGCCCGAAGCGCCGCACTTCTGTACGAACAAGGAGAGACAGCGGCCCCTCAGGTCAGAACTGGAACTGCACCACGTACCAACGGCCTTCTTTCTCTACAGTTTATAGTTACTACTTTATTCGTATATATCATAAATATTTAAAAATCCATAAACATTTATCACTTGTATAAATTATTTATTTTTATACATTTACATAAATATTCATATTTACTTTACCTATTGTGACCTAATACATTTTTTAAATATTTTATTTACCCATTTTAGTATATAATATATAATTAATATAGCTTTAATTAATGTGTTATTTTGTAAAAATCAATTTTAATAAATAATTTATAAGACATGATAAAGAAACAAGATAAATTTATGAATGATTTATGACTGTTTGTATATTCTAGCCTGATAAATCAAAATAAATGCAACCTATTGTAAATACTTACATAATTGCAATGGAAAAAGTATTTTTAAAAATTTTAAATATTATTGCCTAATAAATCTTTGAAACAATAAAATTACATTTTATATAAGTTATGCATTTTTTTGTGCTTATTTTCCTGTATTATTTCCTAATAAATACTTTCAAATATAATTACGTTTATATACATTTATATTTATTATAATTATTATTATATAATAATATTTGTTAAATATTATTTTAATATTTATCAAATAAAATATAAATTATGCATCTTATGTACTTATTTTTCTATCATTTCCTAGTGAATATTTAAAAATATAATTACATTTATATTAATTATGCATTTTTCCGTGTTTTTATAATAAATATTTTTAAAATACATTTATATAAATCTTGCTTTTCTATGTATTTATTTTACTATTTTATGTCCTAATAAATATTTAAAAATATAATTGCATTTATATAAATTATGCATTTTATGCACTTATATCTTTTTTCCTAAGAAATATTTTTTAAAAGTACATTTATGTAAATTGTACAATTTTACATGCCTATTTTTTCTATATCATTTAATAGTAAATATTAAAGTATATATTTACATTTATTTGAATTATACTTACTGACTGATTTTCTTTGTATATTACATAATAAATTTAAGAGTTTTAAAAATACAGTTGTATGATTTATGTTAATAAATAATGTAAGCTAACAAATAAATAATTTTTAAAACATAACACACAATATATGACTTATTTATTTTTGATTTGATACTGTTGTCTGGTCCAGCCTGATAAATACATCTAAATAAGTCAAATACACAAGTGTTTATAATAATTTGTATGTTTATTTTTGCGTTAGAGCCTGGTGTATGATGTTGACAATGCGTATGAGTAAATAATTTGTATGACGTGTACAGGGAGCCCCCCGAAGAGGAAGCGCAGGTTTCGTCCGGGGATGCGGGCGCTGATGGAGATCAGGAAATATCAGAAATCGACGGACCTGTTGCTGCGCAAAACGCCGTTCGCACGCCTGGTGAGCACTCTTTATCAGCCCTGCTCGGGGTCAGAGGTAGAGAACCTGCTAAATATCGCAGCTAAACGTGGACGGCCCTCTCCTGCATGCTAAGTGCGGCCGGTTTGAGCTAGTGTCGCTTTAAACCATAGAGAGCCGCCGCTCATTACTCTGAAATCGTTCCCTTAATCATTAAAGGAGATCATAAACTCAATGTGTGTGCTATGTTGAAACGACCGGCTGTCTGAGTTCAGTCTGTGGTTTGGCAGGTTCTCCTGACGCACTGATAAAGCTGTAGGGATGGAGGAATTTGAGGGGACTGTTTTTTATTGTCTCTGTTTGTCTCTGTAGGTCAGGGAGGTGTGTCAGATGCACACCAGGGAGACGCTGATGTGGCAGGCCTACGCTCTGATGGCCCTGCAGGAGGTCTCTCTCTCACACACACACACACACACACACACACACCCCTCTAAATAAACACCACCTCTATAAGAACAGACTCTATAGATAAATGTCCCTGCTGCTCCACCATCGTAACTCTGCTCCAAATCAGTGTTCATTTTGACAGTAAAGTTTAATTTATTTTTAGTCGTAGTCTTTTGACTAAAATGTCATTTAGTCATCATTTAGCAGGTTTAGTATAGTTTTCATCGACTAATTATAATAAGATTACAGTCGACTAAAATATGAAATGTTTTCTGAAATAAGAAGGGGTGCACTATGTACATTCCCCTTGAATTATTTCAGTCATTAGACACACTGAAGACGAAATTAAACATCTGTTAACCCGTTATGGAACAGCATTAGTGTTTAAATGTGCAATACACACAAGCAGATTGCACTTATTTTAAAGGGAAACACAGATCGGTCATTTCTCTATTGAGTATCATGAACATTACAGGACAGCAGTGGTGTGTTTTAGATCCACAGCCTAGTAAAAACACCATTAGCTCATGGAAGAATTCAGCAATAACTAACTGGTGTAATACAATATAGAACTTAAAAGTCTTTGGTTTTATTAACAATAACAAACCCTAGAAAGAAATCTGGACAACAAATACATGCAGATAAAACGTTAATAGTTTGCTGAGTGAAACTAATCTGATTAGAAAGGACACACTGAATTCGAATTAATTTAAGTAAGTTTAAATTAGTTTAAAAAATAAGTTAATTTGTTTGTGATATGCTTCATGACGCCAGAATGCTAAGTTGACTGGGAATAACCAGCATCTTTTGCCACACTCTGTGCTGGATTTCCTGTTTGGAGGAGTTTTAGGATCCTTGCCATTGAGTCATGTTTGTTTTCGTTTGTTCTGTTGTGCGTTTGCTGGTTTTTAAAGCACAGGAAAGGAAAGCGGTGAGGAAAAATGGGGTCAAAACGTGCGAAATGACGATCGTTACCCACAAAATGATTTAATATGTACTTTTGGAGCAGATTCTTTATCACATATTGCTACTATAATAATATGAAATTAAGGGGAATCCATTTAATCACAATGTATTATACATGTGATACTTTATTTGGCTTTATTGAGTACTTGTGCAATGTTTTGGGAGTCCCAAAGAAAGATTGGTATCGTCTGTCCATTCACAAATTCGACGCTCGCCTCATGGCTAGGGGGCGCCAAAATCGTTCTGCCGAGGTTGATCCAAGGTTTGTAACGGGCGTTTCTCGTTCCAGGCGGCGGAAGCGTTCCTCGTCCGGCTGTTCTCCGACGCTAACCTGTGCGCTATCCACGCCAAGCGCGTCACGCTCTTCCCCCGGGACATCCAGCTGGCTCGGCGAATCAGGGGCGTGGAGGACTTGTGACTTCGCTCCGACCAAACCCTTATTACGGATACGGGAAGCGTTACCATTCGGGGCCTCCGAACTTTTCAATTCCGCTCTTATCTGACATCAGATGTCAGATATCTGTTTTAAGACTTTTAACACCTATAAAATGACTTTGTATTTTTGATCTGTATATAATTAATGTTTTATTGTTAATAAAGGATGTTTTATAAAAGCCCACACTTCCTCTTCTGTATTCTGTCACCAATTTGTGTTTACTGTTTCACCTATTCTACCTGTTACCTAATTAATCAGCATATTATGGATATTAATCACCTAATGATTAGCATATTGGAGCCATTAATTAATTAATTAACATGTTAAATCAGCATCTTATTATACATTTGACTCAATTGTGATGGTAGAAGCAGTAAGAGGTCAGAAGTGTAACGAAGGTCAAGGATGTTTTTGTACATTTTGTGCAGACAGAACTTTGAGACTGTGGACCTTGTGGACCTTGAACTTTCGTCGTTGTTTAGTGTTTTTTCCCAAGGGTCGCAAAAGAAGCTGCGAGGAGACGAAGGTCTACCTCAACAATTCACAGCTATGTAATGAGATTAGGAAATTAAGGATGAGAAAAGGCTGCTTAATGGGTACCTTTCAACAAATGTGACAGTGGAAAGGAAAAACTTCTACATGTAATACTTAAATACATAATGTAATCCAAGAAATCTTGGGAGCACTAAGACTCAAACAGGGTCCCAAACTTTCATGTCCCAGGCAGGTAAGTATTGTTTGCAAACATGAGAGAATATGTAGTTGGTCATTGTTAACAACACAGAGTCTACTAACAGACCACATTTAACATGAGACTGGCAGCACTAAGTATAACAGCATAGCTAAAAAAGGAAAAACCACTGGGTATCACAGCCAAGAGAGACAACAACCAACAAAGCTGAGTGATTGCACTTAAGAGACAAAAAAAGAAACAATGCAACATCCCAGATCACCAGAAAGCTATTTAATAATGAACCCTGGCTCTGCCCTTAGCATAAGGCAAGGATGCACAACTCAAGGTCAAAGGGACCAAAGCCCAGCCCAGATAGACACTGGCTAAAATGCAAAACAAAGCAGATGAACCCAGACTCAGATTCCCATTCCAATCTGAAGGGAGAAAACAGCCAACGATGCCCATCACCACACACAACTCTGAAGAACAAACAGAAACCACAATATAGCTATACAACCAGGTATAAAAGGTCTAAAAGGAGTATGTTTCTGGTGTGAATCAAATAACAAACACATTAAATGGCTTTAATATTGGGAAATAAATATGGCACTTGGATTATGACGCAGTTTTATTGATAATAAATTAATAAATCCACAATCCCCGTGTCTTACGGGCCACTTTTACCTAGTGTTGTACTTAGCTACAGAAACACGATCAGACCGGCTCAACCCTGATCTGTTCCACTTTAATATAAGGTACTGAAATCCGATACGTATCGGAAATGGGGTTATTTGAACTCAGATCCGTGCTCAAGCCTCTTTAGGACTCAAACTAGCGCCTGTTTAATTCGTTATTATGTCTGAGTATCTACACGTTAGCGAGCACTGTACTGTCCTCCATTTTGTTTGTTTACTTCAGAGAGTGACCTGCACAGACTAGTGTGGGGCACAATATACGGTAAAAAGAAAGTGTGAACAAACTATTGTCGTGTTTTTTTTGACAGAATGCATTCTGATCACTTAATCAAAAATCACACTCAAGCCGAATTAAAGAGGAGCTGAAATTTCAGAGGAGAAGCAGACAATTTTATTGCAAGCAATAAAGGACATCCTCCCACCACAGCAGCGGTGCGAAGAAGCCAAAGAGCCACAAATCTCTGGCCCTTATATACAACTCAGTCAAGGTCAAACATTATGTCATCGTTTTTTCCCCAACTTTCCCAAACAGCAAGAACACCTGCTGCCCAGGCGCCACTCCTATCTCCTCTCGGGTCATCCTGACCTGGCATTTGTGAAGATGAGCTTTATCCCAGATTTTAGATTCAGCATCAAATCTCTAATTTCTACATATAAATTGTATTCAATTCTTACATAATTATATTAAATCCAGATCATGATTAATCTCTGTGACCATAAAACAGCTTTAAATTTACAGAATAAAAGTATCACTTGGAATAAATTTGCTTATTAATCAAATTACAAATAATTGAGTAATTATACACATGAACATGTGAAATAACCCAAGTTACTGGAGTTTACAGCAAGTCTCTGTATAAAAAATCTTACGCACACACATACCCACACTTCGCAAAACTGGTGAACACTTTCAAGGCCAAAGAACATGTTGTACTTTCTCAGCTAGGCTGAGACGCACCTGCAAAATCATGTCTTAAAGAGACTTAGTCTGAACGAGTGACATCATCACAATTAGAAATGCAAATATATAAGATGTAAGTAATTATATGGGTGCAAAAATGTGTGGCCCCCGCAGCCACAAAGGCACATGTGTCCACTTTTAAGTCGTATTTGGAGCACTAAATGTCCATATCATTCGCATGATTTGTTTTTTGGAGCCGCGCTATTTGATAAGAAATGTAAGAGCGATTTCGCATGACAGCTGTAGTTCGCTTCATGGCCGCACGGTGTCAGTTCTCGCTGTGCTTAAACGCGCCATTACTTAGCCGCTACGCAAACATGATTACATTTCTTGATGAATCCGAGCCGAGTTGCGTACTTATAACTAAGTAAATATTAGTTTTATGTTAGAAAAAACTTTATTTTTATAGCGTTTTCCAGTGTGAGGCCACAGTGTCTGATTGGTTTGTGTATAAAAGATGTTTTAGCAAGGCTTGTAATAAATCCAATGATTCATAGAGAAGTGTAATGGCGTCATACCGAATAAATCAGTACGTTTATCTTTTTAAAACACCATCGGGTGACTCGGCACCCTGAACCAGTGCCCTAGATTTAAGCCACCCTGGTTGGTATCCCACCGGTCTGCACCGTGTGGATTCCGGGACAGGGTCCGCACTCTGTAGGTCTATAATAAAACATGGTCTCTGCTAAACAGAGAGGGACAGCTCTTCAGACTGCACCACGTCTCAGGTTCACCAGATGAGCAGCAGGAACCGCGCAGTGCACAGATCTAACATGCTTTCGTTTGTCCTCTGTAACTTCTGTTCTTTCAGACTGGCCATGGAAAGCCACAGCTTTATCATGTGACAGAAAAAGGAGTGTGTCCTAGAGATCATGTGACTTACTCATGACTGTGCTGTGGGAACATGGGAAGTGAAAGAGATTGTTGGGTTTCTAAAACACAAGTGATCATAATAACTACAGCAGCAACAATATTAACAAAATAATAATAAGAAGAAGAAATTTCTAAACAATACAATTAATACTACTACTACTACTACTACTACTACTACTACTAATAATAATAATAATAATAATAATAATAATAATAATAAATACATACCTAAATAAATAATACATAATAAACAATATACTAGTACTAATAAAATAAGAATATTAATCAAAATAATAAAACTGAAAACAATGTATATATGTATACAATATTATTATAAATAATAATAATAATAATAATAATAATAATAATAATAATAATAAAAGTACTAAAATAATAATAAAACTATTAATAAAAACAGTAACACTGAAAACAAAAAATAATAGCAGTATACTAAGAAAAAACACACACAAAAAATAACAACAACTAAACTGTATTATTATTATTATTATTATTATTATTATTATTATTATTATTATTATTGACAAGAAAATCCCAGACAATCAAAAACAAATAATAACAATAACAATAATAATAATAATAATAACAATATTAACAAAAATAATAATTTATAATATTATATATAATTATATTATAATATTATAATAAATTCATATTAATATAATAAATAACAATATTCTAAGAATGAGAAGTAAAAGAATCATAATAGTAAAAACAGCAATAATAAACAATAAAAATTAACACCGGTAGGTCCTCTCACCGTTGCTCTATTCACTTTACACAAACAGCTGCACCTCCAGTCACCAGTCAGTCAAGCTCCTGTAGTTTGCAGATGACACCACCCTCACTGGGCTCATCTCTGATGGGGAGCAGTCAGCCTACAGGAGCGAGATCGACCATTTGGTGTGGTGGTGCTACCATAACAACCTGGAACTCGACACACTCAAGACAGTATAGAGGAGACCTGCCTCCATCACCCTGTGTGGCTCCCCAGTCAATATCGTGGAATCCTTCAGGTTTTTGGGCACCATCATCACACAGGACCACAAGTGGGAGCAGAATATCAGCTGCCTGACCAAGAAGGCACACCAGAGGATGTACTTCCTGCAGCAGCTGAAGAAATTCAATCTGCCAAAGGCGTTGGTACACGTTTACACTGCCATCATCGAGTCCATTCTGACATCCTCCATCACAATCTGGTATTCTGCTACCACTGTCAAGGACAAGGGCTGAATTCAGTGGATCACCAACTTAGCAGAGAAGGTGATTGGCTGCATCCTGCCATCTCTCCAGGACCTACATGACAACCCGGACACTGAGACAAGCAGGAAAAATCATGGCTGATCCCTCTCATCCTGGACATAACCTATTCAGCATACTTCCTTCAGGCAAGAGGCTAAGGTCTATTCTGACTCTGGACATAATAACAGTTTCTTCCCAACTGCAGTCGGCCTCATCAACAGTGCCCGGATTTCCCACCGACAGCCTCAATCCCCTTCATAGACACCACACATCATACTGATGTGTAATTAGTAACCTATTTGCACATATGCATAATAGCGTACCACTCCACATGGTATGTTACAATAACACACAATCTCCAACTGTGAATGCCTGCACCTTGTTTGCATTAGGCCTGTTCTAATGGATATATTCAATATAATTTAATATAATTTGTAATTTTTCTGTCTCATTCCTTTTCTTGTCATGCACCAGTACACCTAAACAAATTCCTTGTATGTGAAAACTTACTTGGCAATAAATCTGATTCTGATTCTGATAACTTTGATAATAATAATAATAATAATAATAATAATAAGAAGAAGAAGAAGAAGATTGATCTATAAGAGAGTGTGTGTGGGATTGGTCTAAGGTTTGGTACTTCTGGATTTAAACACACATGATCTTAATGAGACAATGTGATTTAAGTTGGAATGTAGATTAGATGTTTTGTTTGTATGAAGGTTCAGCATCTCTGAATCTAAGTGGACGAGGTAACACACTGGTCCTGTTCTACTGGTTTAACCACACACACTCTTACTTCAGACATGTTCGGGGACTTCCTACTCTGTTCTTAGATACATCCTTTGTTTTTCTGCCACAATGCTTGAAAGTTTGTGTACCCTTTCTCTATGTTTCTGTGATCTGATAAAGTTATGATTCTTATTATTAAAGGTTGTTAATCTACATAACCCATATATAACCTTACCAGATTCATTATCTGTGGCATAAAGTTTGATGAAACTCATTTGGTAGCAGGGTGAGCAGACTGAATGCTGAGTAATGTTTAGCCCTCTGTATAAATCCTCCTTATGAATCCAGAGTTAAATCTATCCTCAAGCCTGTACTCCTCGCCCAGAACCTCATCTTAGTTTCTCAAACCTGTTCTCATTTACAGCATTTAGCAGACGCCCTTATCCAGAGTGACGTACAATTGGTACAGACTTACAATCCAAGCAATTGTGGGTTAAGGGCCTTGCTCAAGATACATTCATTATCCCCACAGATGTTTTGCATAGTCTGATTTATTAAATATTTTTTTATTATTGCAAATTGTTTTGTTTTGACTATTGTTCCAATACTTAATTTGTATATTTTTTATGTACATTTTTGTAATATTCTGAATTTAAATTATCTGAATGAAATCAATTTAAAATAAAAACAACTGTAATAACTGTATTAATGAAACTGTATTATTATTATCATTATTATTATTATTACAGCACATTCTAAAATTAAAAATGTATTTCTGACTTTTGAATTCAGAATTGTGAACTCTGTGAAATTAGGAAAATATATTAAATTTTAAAATAAGAATAAAAATATCAAATATACATATATGAAATATAATAAAAACAGCAGCTCTTGTGTTTTGTTTTAATACCATAAAATGAGGTAATTTATTAAATACTATTTGCTCTAAATGCTCTAAATACAAAATAGAACAATATATATATATATATATATATATATATATATATATAATATATATATTATATATAGATATATCTATATCTATATTATATATATATATATTATATATATATATATATTTCTTAGAAATGAAAATGCATATACAGACATATAAAACTCTGAAATATTAAATACTGAATAATTACAAAAAAATATGAGTAAGTAATACGAACGGGTGAGCTGAAAATTGTGAATGGTATTTAGTTTCATTGAAATGTAATTAGAGTTAATTGTAGTTAAACCACATCTTTAAACAAAAAGCTCTTAGGACTGTAGAGCTTTCGGTTTAAGCGTAAACAGAGAGGAATGTGTTGAATGATTAAGGTGTTACAGCACAGCACTCTGTTGACACGAATACAATTATCATTTTTTGTCGAACAAACACAAAATAAAAACTGAGATTTAGTGAGGAATTGGAAAGTTGGAAAGAGAAAAGCGTGTGTTATCACCATTCTATTCGACGTTTTATTCTATTCTTATACTGAACACAAACACACACATTTAGAACTTTTGTCTAAAACATCTTCGGTTTTTGCCTCCATCAGCGTTCCACACTGTGCTCTTGGTGTGATCTTTGCAGGACTATCAGTAAAAGGGAGGACATGAAAGTCTCTGTACAGAAAGTAAACTTTTGGGCTGAAAGATTCTGCCTCATGTCTTCATAAGTTCATAACCCGGGTGAATCTCCTCATTTTCATTCTTCACGTCCTCTGAGATCAAAAGCCATGGCGACGGTTGCCAGGGCATCGCCTCAGGATGTTCCAGACCCTGACTGATCAGCTGGAGGTCTAAAAGAAAAGAGTTTTAAAGAATTGACTTCTGCAGGGACTAAACGTAAATACAACACTCTAATGGCCTGTGAAAAGTCTAAGCCAGACTTTACCTATGTCAGGTCTCAGAGCCTGTCTGACTTTTTGGAAATGTGTCCTATTATTTCTCTTATGATTTCTCTGTTAGCCTGTGCTCGTTTAGAACGGCGTTCAGGCTCCTCGTAACGCTGCACATGAGTGAGCTGTGTGTGTAGCTGTGTGGTTACATGCCAAACACAAACCGGTCAGACCGGTAACATAATAACGCAAACACTCATCTGTCGACCTCAGTGGAATCAGGCCACGTACTTCATTACTGGATGGTTATTTTTTAAAAACATTATGACTGATATAAACATGTTAACCCTTCTTGTTCCTGGTCAGGGCTGCAGAGGCTCTAGCATATATTCCTGGAGAACACAGGGCAGGAGTTCCCGGGTCAAGTCTAGGCTATTCCACTATTCAGGAGTTCTTGGTTCATGCTGTTATTCCACTTTGCAGGAGTTCTTGGTTCATGACGCTATTCCACTTTGCAGGAGTTCTTCGTTCATGTTATTATTCCACCTCATAGGAGTTCTTCGTTCATGTCCCTGTTCCACTTTGCAGGAGTTCTTGGTTCATGTCCCTGTTCCACTTTGCAGGAGTTCTTGGTTCATGTCCCTGTTCCACTTCATAGGAGTTCTTGATTCATGTCCCTGTTCCACTTTGCAGGAGTTCTTGGTTCATGTTCCTATTCCACTTCATAAGAGTTCTTGGTTCATGTCCCTGTTCCACTTTGCAGGAGTTCTTGGTTCATGTCTCCGCTCCACTTTGTAGGAGTTCTTGGTTCATGTCTCCGCTCCACTTTGTAGGAGTTCTTGGTTCATGTCTCCGCTCCACTTTGTAGGAGTTCTTGGTTCATGTCCCTGTTCCACTTTGCAGGAGTTCTTGGTTCATGTCTCCGCTCCACTTTGTAGGAGTTCTTGGTTCATGTCTCTGTTCCACTTTGCAGGAGTTCTTGGTTCATGTCTCCACTCCACTTTGTAGGAGTTCTTGGTTCATGTCTCCGCTCCACTTTGTAGGAGTTCTTGATTCATGTCCCTGTTCCACTTTGCAGGAGTTCATGGGTCATGTCTCCATTCCACTTTGCAAGAGTTCTAGGTTCATGTCACTATTCCACTTTGAAGGAGTTCCTGGTTCATGTCACTATTCTACTATGCAGGAGTTCTTGGTTCATGTCTCTATTCCACTTTGCAGGAGCTCTAGGTTCATGTCACTATTCTTTTATGCAGGAGCTCTAAGTTCATGTCACTATTCTTTTACGCAGGAGCTCTAGGTTCATGTCACTATTCTTTTATGCAGGAGTTCTTGGTTCATGTCACTATTCCACTATGCATCAGTTTTTGTTTCATGTTGCTATTCCACTTTGTATGAGTTATTGGTTCATGTCCCAGTTCCACTTTGTAGAAGTTCTTGGTTCATGTTGCTGTTCCACTTTCCAGGTGTTCTTGGTTCATGTCTCCATTCCACTTTTCAGGAGTTCTTGGTTCATGTCTCCATTTCACTTTTCAGGAGTTCTTGGTTCATGTCAGTATTCTACTATGCAGGTGTTCTTGGTGCATGTCGCTATTCAACTTTGCAGGAGTTCTAGGTTCATGTCACTATTCTACTGAGCAGGAGTTCAAGGTTCATGTCACTATTCTACTATGCAGGAGTTCTTGGTTCATGTCTCCGTTCCACTATGCAGGAATTATTAGTTCATGTCGCTGTTCCACTTTGCAGGAGTCCTAGGTTCATGTCACTATTCTACTATGTAGAATAGAGAACGCTGAGAGAACTGACGCAAGGATTGCGAGGATCTGGCAACCCAGACTGATCCGCGGTTGCACACAGGACGCCGTTTCGTAGCTGCTAGCAGCTTATTACCTTTGATATATTTTAATTCCCGATCGCATCTGTATCATATATAATCGTATATATAGTGGGTTTTTACAACATCTTAATCATTTTATTCTCGTACCGGCGGATTATATTTTCTTGCCGCTAATCGCTATTTAGCAACTTTACAGGTATACCGGCTTGTGTTCGCAGTAGTTAGCCATTAGCTAATAACCAGAGTTGCGTCTTCTTCGCAGTAGTGTGTGTTTTTATAACTTTTTTACAGTCTTTTCGCACTTTCTTTCTGAGACTTAGTTTTTTGTGACGTTTTGTGTTGACTTAACTTGTATTAACGCTTTAATCGAGCATTGCATTGACATCGGGCAGACAGCTTAACCATATGTTCACTCGGCACCCCAAACACCACCCGAAGCTAAGTACCTTTAATTCATTAATTGTACTAACATGGTTTCTGCTTGGCGTGTTCCCGTGCAAGTGTGGCATGTTTAGCTATTCTTCCTCCGTCATTAGTGTAAAATTTGACTTGTGTAGGTGTAGGCTTGTAGCCAGTCTGCTCTGACGGGAGAAGATTGTAGGTTAGAGGCGCGCATCCAGACATTTAGAGAAGGACTAGCTCAGCTCCTAGCTTAGAAGAGCTGGATTGCCAAAGGCGGAAGTTGGAGCCCCGGCAGAGTCCTCCGCAGCAGGGCAAGTGGGTGACGGTTCGGTGACGTAGTCGTAAGGTTAGTCACGAGAGCACCACTCTTTACCTGATTAGTGTCCAACAGTTTGCCCTCCTCAGTGAAAACTCCACTGAGCAGCCGGTTGAAAGAGCTCTGGTCATAGGGACTCTATTTTACGACACGTGAAAACTTGTACCCCTTTGGGACACCAGCAGCTAGAGTTCTCTGTATCCCGGAGCCAGTGTGCCGGAATTTGTAACGAGTCTTAGGACTCCGAGAGCCGCAGATTCTTCTAGGATCGTTATTAATGTAGGGCTAATTGGATATACGCCTTCGTCAGTCAGAGGTTACTAAGGCTAATTTGTAGAGGTGGGTAGGTGGCGAAGGCGTGTTTCTGATGATGTGTTGCTCTGGCCCCATCCCAATGCGGCGAGGTGACCAAGCCTACAGCAGGTTGATGGCTCTGAAACTGCTGGATGTCCAAGTTTTGGTGCTTGAAAACAACGTGGGCTTTATAGACAACTGGAAAGCCTTTGAGGGTAAGCCTGGCCTTTTAGGATGGGACGGTGTGTCCATCCCACTCGGAGGGTGCTGCTCTCATCTCCTGCAACATTTGCCCATAGTCGTAATGGCCGATTGGGTAGGGGTTGACTATCCAGAGCAGGGGTCAGCCAGCAGACAGAGCGGCTTAACCAAATGTCGCTGGTAGCCATGCACCGTCACCCAGAACCCACATTATGAAACTGGGTCTGTACCCGCATCTGCCCTAAACGTAAACGCTCTCAAAAAAAGTCTGTTTTAAATACCTCCTTAGTATAAACACAGATAGCTGCCAAAAGAAATAACAAATTTTAGACTAAAGCTAGGATTACTTAACATTGATCACTTACAAACAAAAGCAGTGATTGTAAATGAAATGATCTCACTGAATAAAACGATCTCTGTCTACTGAGACTTGGATTAGACCTGATGGAAATTTGCTTAAATAAGCCTTCACCCCTGGATACAGTCATGCTAGTCGCCCTCGTCCTAATGGTCGGGGGGAAGAATTGGCATAGCCACAATTTTTGACAAAAGAGTTAGGTGTTACAGCTAAATCCCATTACAAGGCTAATTCTTTTGAAATACTTGATTCTTAACTGTGACTGAATCCATCGTCCCATTATGGAAGGTCAAAACCACACTCTTTTCAGCTTATCACATTCTACCGCCCCTCTGGTCCTTTTCAGAATTTCTTCTGATTGCTAACTTCTTCCTGCTTACACTGTCAAAGATAAGGCTTTATTGTAGGTGGATTTCAATATTCACTTTGGAACCAATGACAGGATCCACTTAAAATTGCTTTCGAGTCCATATTAGAATCCATGGGTATCAATCAGAATGGATGGGAACCAACCCACCGCTTGTAATCATATTTAGATCTTAATATTAACTTTGGTATCAATATGATAACCTTGATGTGTTCCGCAAAGTGATTCGATTAGGATCACTATCTTTTAGTATTTGGAGCTATCTCTAATAAAATAATAAAATCCTTCTGCCTCGTTTATCACACCAACGCACTATCACACTGCTATCCAGCTGCGTTATTAAACAACCTACCAGACTTAAAATTAATACACCTACGGAGATATAAAATCATCTTGAGTGTGTGTAAATGAGCAATTTAGAATGTGTGTTCGCTTCAACCATGGACACGATGCTCCTGCTAGGGTCAAAACGTATTGGGAAAAAAGGTTAGCACTTGGTATAATGACCACACCCTTACCTTAAAGCAAAGAACACGGCATTAGAGCGCAAGTGGAAGACTAGTAAGTGGAGGGTTTAAGATGCTTGGAGGGACAGCATGGCAGAGTATAAGACATGCCCTCACTTAAAGCTCTAAAGCTGCAACTTCTCCTCAGTCATAGAGAAAAAAAGAATAAGCCAAGATTTTCTTTAAACAGTCTCCAAATTAACAAAAAACCCCACAGAAAGGACTCTCTCATTCTGTGTAATTTTAACAGTAATGATTTCATGACTTTCTTTAATGATAAAAAAAAAAAAAAGGGGATTTAAGAAAACATTAGGCATAAAAACTCAATGCTTCATCACATCACCAAAACTGTTCAGGCAACCTTCCAGATTGCAGCACTAGTGAAGACATCTGTCAATTAGCCGTAAATCAAGATTAAAATCTTTTTACCCCCAATTACTAATACTGACTATCCGCACTGATCAGCTCGTCTAAGTCATCAAACATGTTGTGAATCCCACTTCTACCATGTCTACTAAAACAAGTATACTAGTGTTATAGAGCTAGGTTAGTTATTTTAAATTCATCCCTTACCTTACGTTTATGTGCCCAAATCCTTTAAGTCTGCCGTTATCAAAAAAACATGATAAAAAGCCAATCCTTGACCCCTTGTTGTGATATCTAATATAGACCAATTTCACATCTACCGTTTCTGTCCAAAATATTAGAAAAAAGCGGTCTCTACAGCAGCTCGGTAGTTACCTCAAAGGAATGAAAAAATTATTGAAACATTAGTCTGGCTTTCAGGCCCCATCATAGTTACTGAACAAGCATTACTGAGGGTACTAAATGACTTTTAATGTCCCAGAAAGGGGTGTGTTTCTTTTCTTGTTCGGTAGATTTAAGTGCAGCAGTTTGCACTATAGATCATGATGTTTACTAAACGGACTAGAACATACTGTAGGTATTAAGGGGATCAGCACTTTCTTGGTTTAAATCCGACTTAACTGACCGGTACAGTTTGTTCATATAAATAATCTAAGATCTAAGTCTCAAAAGTGAAGTATGGCGTTGCCTCAGGGGTCAGTGATGGCAGCTTTTATCTCTCTGTACAGCTGCCACTAGACTCCCGTTATTAGTAAAACATGGCATTAGTTCCCACGGCTATGCAGATTGATACACAGCTGTAATATCAGCCAAAAATAATGACAGCCTTACAATCAAAAAATCGAGAGGACTGTGTTGTAAAGGAAAATACAAGGCATTGGATGTATTTAATTCTCTTACTTAACTCAGATAAAACTGAGGTGCTATAGGGGACCCAAGGCTGTGAGAGACAGGTTGGCTTACATCTATCCTAAATTAGATGGCTGTCCAGTATTGCCCGTCCGTCTGTAAAAAAACTTAGGGTCACATTGATTCAGATCTCTCTTTGATGCGCACATTAGGCAGCATCACTCGAATTGGCTTTCTTTTTCAGTACGTAATATCGCCTAAACTTAGAAATATCCTCTCTTTTAATGATGAGAAAAAGTGTTCGGCGTTTTTATAACCCTCAAGGTTGCGATTACTGAACGCCTTCTTACTTACTGGATGCTCTGTAAACTATAAATAAACTTCAGTTAGTTTCAGGGAATGCAGCTGCCCGAGTGCTTGTTAACTCGAAAACTAGAAAATTTGATCATATCACTCCTGTTCTATCTCACTACACGGTCTACCGGTTCAAATTCCGATTGATTACAAATACTTCTTATAACTATAAAGCTTTACAGGGCTGGCCCCACATTATGCTGAGTGACCTCTTAGAGGTTTTACAATCCAACTTGTCTACTAGTTAGCAGGGTGCAGGGACTTTTTAGTTCCCAGAATTAAAAAAGGTCACAGCAGGGGGAAAAGGCTTTCTCATTACATGGCCCCCCCAACTATGGGAATAACCTTCCCACTTTCTTTCGGATAGGGACACCCCCCAAAGTTTTATGTCTAGGCTAAGACATAATTATTTACGCAGGCTTTTGACTAGATTTAGACCAGGATGCATGGCTTGGGTCGCTGGGGTCGGAGTCTGGAAGGTAATGTCTGGCCTGCCTGAATTGTCCGCTAGCCGGGAGTGTCGAGGTGGGGGTCTGGTGAACTAGGCTTTCGGTACTGTGATTCTGACTCATGCATCCTTTGCCTTAGAATAAGGGCAAGAAGCTGGCGGTTCATAGTCAAAGAGTTTTTGGTGATCAGAGACGTTGGGTTGCTTGTCTTATGCGCTCGGTGGGGTTTCCAAGAGTCTCGGATCCATCTTGGCTGTTGTTGCCTACCAGTTCTCCTCTTTCTAGCTTTAAGCTATGCTGCTCTAGCTAAGCTGCAGGGGTCTCATGCTACACTTGGCATCAGTGATGGACATGGCATCAGGTGATTGTAATAAACACTGTGCTCTTAATCAATAACTAATTACATTTCTGTTTTCTCTCCGAGCTGTGTTCCGGACGTTCGGCCCACACATGATTGTTATCTGCGGGAGCTCCCAATTCAAAGCTGCTTGTCATCAAAGCTTCCAGCCCCTCATACCCGGGGACACTTATGTCGATGTGCATTAATTCACTTTTATTCGACCATGACTCCATGACTTTAGTTTCGCTCTTAGATTATCATCATACCCGGGCCACTTAATGTCGATTGTTGAAGACTTCACATTTTATTCGAACTTTGGACTCCATGACGGTAGTTTGCTCTTAGATTTATAATCATACCCTGGCCACTTAATGTTGTGTGCATACTTCAAATTCTATTCGAAAATTTGACCTCCATGACTTTAGTTCACTCTTAGATTTCATTACGCCGCCCAGGAGGTTGGGGTCCCTTTTTGAGTCTTGGTCCTCCCAAGGTTTCTTCCTAGAACTAGGGAGTTTTTCCTTGCCACTGTCGCCCTAGGCTTGCTCAATTTGGGATTGGACGTAGTTATTAGGAGATAATCTAAACTTGTAAAGTTGCTTTGAGACAATGCTCCATTGTAAAAAGCGCTATATAAATAAATCTGACTTGACTTGACTATGCAGGAGTTATTGGTTCATCTTGCTATTCTACTTTGCAAGAGTTCTTGGTTCATGTCACTATTCCACTATGCAGGAGTTTTTGGTTCATGTTGCCCTTCCACTTTGTAGGAGTTCTTGGTTCATGTCTCCATTCCACTTTGCAGAAATTCTTGGTTCATGTCTCCATTCCACTTTCCAGGAGTTCTTGGTTCATGTCTTCATTCCACTTTGCAGGAGTTCTTGGTTCATGTCTCCATTCCACTTTGCAGGAGTTCTAGGTTCTTGTTTACATTCCACTGGGCAGGAGTTTCCAGTTCATGTCCTAGTTCCAATGGGCAGAAGTTATTTGTTCTTGTCCCCATTCCACTAGGCAGGACCTACTGGTTCATGTCTACATTCCACTGGGCAGGAGTTCTTGGTTCATGTGCCTATTCCACTTTGCAGGAGCTCCAAGATTATGTCTCCATTTCAACATGAAGTAATTCTTGGTTCATTCCATGTTGCACTGGGTGGGAGTTCCTTATTCATGTGTATGTCCTTTACCTGCTCCCCAGTCTGGGTTTGAGTTCAGTTCCTTCTGTGTGAGTCTAACCCATTCGTACCCTAGTCGAATCCTGACCTGGCTGGATTGGAGCTGTCATTAAAGCAAATGGAGGTCTTGCGCCTGTTGTAGAAGAAATTATACATGAAATTAATTCTTCATGTGGCCATAATTGGGTCATATGACCTAGCGACCAAGAATCGTGCAATTGCACGTTGCTTTACATGGCATCAAGTATACTTAGATCCAAACTTCTTGATTCTGCAGCTCACAATTCTTATAAAACACACTTCAAATAAATAAAGATTCTTTCAGACTTCCTGGTGGGTTGGATCAGAGTGTGTGTGAGACCTTCTTAATGACCAGACTGTTACCAGTCAGAGTAATTGGGCTGCTGTAAGCGAGACACTTAAATCAGCTGCGTTTCCAGCTTTGAGGAATGTTGATGACTCGATTTGGACGTCACGGGGCTTCCACCAATGGTGGTGTACTGACCTGACATGGAACATATTTAAGGAAAAAGCAGGTAGGCGAGCAAGAGACCCACGGCGTCCTGCAAGAAGGTAATGCCCAAATGTTGGTGGGTTGGTCGTTGTAACTCTAATTCTGAAGGTCCTTTATAAGCATGGTTGGCTTCTTCTTCCTTCCATCCAGATGAAAGTCCGACCAGTCCACATTTGCTTGTCTCTCCTCTTGCTGGTGTTGCTCCTCTGTCCTGGCAGGGGGCTGACCTCCCCCCAGAATCTCAGCATCCCAGATTTGGAGGCTGCCCTGCTCAAGGCCTTACTGATGGAGCCGATGGTGAGGACGGAGATGATGGAGCTGGGACAGAGATCACTTTCATTGATGAAACACTCGACGGAGAGGGTGCACTACAAGAGAGAAGATGCCGAGGATATGGGCGAAGGGGGATTAAAGAGGAACGAGGCTCTCAACTCCATCGCTGGCGGTCTACAGGCGTTCAACAGACAAAAAGGGGGCTTTGGATTCCGCTTCGGGAGGAAATGACGATACATGATGATGTGAGGGAATAGTGTGTGTATATATATGTCTATATATTATAATTAGTCTCTGTAAATGTCTAAGTGTGTGTAAAATAGATTATCATATTGTTCTGTATTTCTGCGATTAAAACATCCCAAACCGTTTGGTTTTCAGACATGGTTCAAACCCTTTTACATAAATAATCACGCAGTGTGTGTGCTGTGCATTTTAAAATACGCACGTGGACAAAAGTATTGAGACATTTAAGCACTGTTGTAGATCCTTCAGCAAATGCAGATCCAGTTTTTATGGTGCTGTACAGAAATGCGTCTGGATGGTAAACACTGTTCCAAAGATCCTGGCTATATTAAAGCTCTTTGACCATCACACACTCTCTCTCTTTCCTCTCTTGCATCACACAGGAATTATTTATTTCCATTTACGTGGCGTTCCTGTTTGGATCTGAAGACTAAGAGCTATTCATTTCAGACAAAATATTCCATAAATGAGTAACTAAGATAAACCAATGTTTTTGTAAGTACTCAGAAATGTGTGAATTGATTTCTGTACAGACTCTTTACAGAAAGTGTACACAGTCGTGCCGCACTGTTGTGTAGCTGTTGCGTAAAAAGCACAAAAAAATCCCAAAGCTTTTTTTTCACTCCACACTCAGTTTCACTACACTTTTCTCAGCACTATGTACAGGACAATAAATGAACACAAGATGAGACAAAAGCTGTAAATTCTTCAGAAACGTGTCTTATTTAAACACGGAGGCCATGTAACATCTTTATTATTTAGATAAACACATCTTGTAGGGGCATCCCATTCAGTCGCGTGCTACTACTGTCCTTGTCCTTGCAACGCAAGGAAATTTTGTAACTTCGAAGGAGGTGGAACACCAACTCTGGTTTCTGGATCAGCCTTCTACCATTGGAGCCCCTATGGTTCGTAGCCCGCCTCTGACCTGGCATTTATTTCACTAAGCAGGAGTTCCCCGTTTATGTTTGTGGGTTGAGTCCAGTTCCCAGTTGGTTCTGGTTCTCCTTTTCTCTCTTTTTTCTGTGTCCCATTTTTCCGGATAAAAATTTTATCCCAAAGGATATTGTAGAAGTGACAAGGGCTTCTAAGAAATGTATAAGTATATATATATATATATATATATTTGCAGTGACATAAAAAGTGTCCTAAAAAAAATCTATTATCGGTGCAAATTAAGTCTTAGGTCATTTAAGAGTATGGCCTGTAAACAGTGATATTACGTTCAAACGGCAGTATTCAGTTTGTAAACGTGCTAAACGAGCATACATACGACATGTTTCTGAGTTAACTACAGTAACATAGTATGTACGGATTCATTTTAACCAATGAACACATATTTTAATCATCTAACACCGAACTAAATTCTAACTTTCGATTAGTTTGTTTTCGCCTCAATTTTACCTCACGAAACGTTCACAGCGTTACTATGCCCGGATGCTAAAAAAAAATATCTGGACGCTGATTGGTTTGATTAGCAGATAAAATCTGATTGGTTGAAGCTGTCCTTGGTGGTAAGGTGTGATTCAGTTTAGTGATGGGAATTCCGGCTCTTTTCAGAGAGCCGGCTCTTTTAGCTCGGCTCACTAAAAAGAGCCGTCTCTTTCGGCTCCCAAGTGACTCTTTAGATATTTTTGTAGCTTAATTTATTACCAAATTATGTGTTAAATGAATTACTAATGTAAAAACACATAATAGCCAATGTTTGTTATTATTAATATGGTTTTTATTTCTTTACTCACAATGGAACACAGTAAAATAAAATACAAAAACGACTGGTCTCAGGTCTCTGATTGTGTGTATTATTTGTAAATTACTAAATACAGGGAAACAAGACATCATCAACAAAACAAAATATAAATAAAAATGTGCAAAAAAAACGAAAAAGCAGCATCCAGGTTACAGTTTTTAATGAAGATTGGCATTCAAAAAAGCTAAGGATCTCATCTTTGAGGGGTTGATCCTGCTTCTCCTTTCTGTTGTATATATATATATATATATTTGTTTTTTTTAGATTACATTCAACTTTATTGTCATTACACGTGTACAAGTACAACGCAACGAAATGTAGTTTAAGATCTAACCAGAAGTGCAATAAGCAGCAATGTGTCGGAATGTACAATAAATTAGAAATATATATAAATCGGCTCACAATCAGGAACCGGCTCCCGTCGTTCATTTCAAAGAGCCGGCTCTTAGAGCCGGACCGGTCGCGACCGACACATCACTACTTCAGTTGTGGCAGATCCAAGGTAGGACAGTCCAGATCTGAGCGGATCGAGGGCACAGTACCATCGCGTTATTATGTGGAAATGGGGACTTTAACTCTACTTTTATTGGGATCCGTGCTGTTGGGAAATGTTCTGCCGGCTCTGAGCGGTGAGTCCGAGTTTGTTTCGCGTCGAATAATCGTTTTTGTAACGTTTGTATTGGCGTAGAAACATTGTGTTCCCCGTTTGCCAAATCGAAAGTAAGGAAGGATTTCAGACCTTTGTTTTCTGTCACCATAAAACAGCATTTATTATAGTATAACAAATACTATAATAAACACAAATAGAGTTGTGTTTATTATGATGATTACAATTACTTTTACTGAACTCAATAATAATAATAATAATAATAATAATAATAATAAAGTGTAAACACCTATTCACATTCATTTAACCCCCTCCACTGAGATCAGGATTCTATATTGAACAAATACAGTGTAGTAAGAAGGTAAATCCACTAAAAGCTGTCGTGGATTTGAACAGATCCTGTATCAAAACAGGGAAATGAAATAAAACTTTGCTCTAATTGTTAGGCACAGTATAAGCGATGATTCATTAGAAAAAAGTTAATCATTACATCGGCTACGAGGTATAAAACACAGCTATAAAACAGAGTTATAAGAGTCAGCACGAAAGATGACACTTCATCTATTACACACCTGGCAGGTAAAAGGGTTTGGGTGCGGCAGCAATCTGCATTATCTGGTGAAGAACGAGGAAGTACAAAATATATCACTGCACTAGGGTTTGTTCCTTTAATGTGTTTGATCATAGTAGGAGCAACTTTATTTAAACTTGAGCGAAACAGACTTTATAATTGGAGAACTGCATGCTCGAGCTGATCTGACTCTGGGGGTTTTAAAAGTTATTAATAAACCGAGCTGAACCGGCACAAACACTGCTTATTTTGTTTTGATCAGACTACAACTATAATGTTTCAGCACTTCTTTTCTGTTTTAATTTATTAGATAAGCCACTATGTCTACAGCTAATGAATGTTGTGATGTCAGAATTTTAGCTGATATTACAACCGATATTTATTATGTATTTATATATGAATATTTATTTGCTTTTCGTTTGGGTCTTTTTTGGGGCTTATCTGCCAGAAGCTTTCTTTTTTTCACTTAATTATTCTTGTTGCTGCCTGTACTAATTCAAAGCTAAATATAAGAACCTTACCTTTTTTAGAGAGGTTAGAAAATATAATGGGACTAACCATTTTTCCCTTTGAGTGAACTGCAACATGTTTATAGTAATTGTCACGTCTGATTTAACTGATTTAACTCGTATTGGTGTGTAAAGTGAACTGATCCAGTTTAACAGCAGTTCATGGAATTCTTGTAAATACAGAAAGATGAAATTTGCATTTTTTTAGTATCTGTATCGGCCACAACAATTTACTAAAAATCATATCACCCCAAGAAATTCAATATCGGTGCATCCCTGGTATTTTTATCGGTTTTTTTCTGTTTTTGTTAAACAGCCCATCTTTAATGATTTCACTTGTTTTTTAGATGTTTTAAGCAAGAAAATATACAGTATTTGGTGTGTAAATCATTTACTGTGTAACGATTTCCTACACAAAACATAGAGCTGATTATGTAATGGTGGGGTTTTCTTAATGCAAAAGACCAGGAACAATGTCTTAAGAAAGAAAATCTTCTTAAATTTGTGTTTTTCTTAAGAAAAATGTTACCAAAAATTGTTAATCTTCAAATAACTTCTTAAGAATTCATGTTTTTCTTAACTCTTTTCTTAAGGACAACTCTAAGAGCAAGTGGCATTCTTGAAAGCATTACAGCATGTTTTCTTAGTCTTATGATAGCTTCACATTTGTTTAAGGCATTTAAATTTACTCTTGCCCATCTTTGTCTTTTGCTTTTCGTCGTCACACCAAAATTATCGTATTTTCTAGTGAGGATTTTTGAATGTTTGGTTTGGTTAGGCTAAATAATGGGAATAATGGTAAATACAAATTACAAAATGTGTATCCCGCTGTATATGTCACAAGTTGTAAAATGAAACCTACCCTACATAAGAAAACATTGAAGAAGGTGAAGATAGTATTTGTGAACGTCTTAAGGTTATTTTTTTCTCAAGAACATTCCTATGAAGTTCTTATTGTTTGTCTTAAGAACCATTACAAGTCTTTTTCTGAGGAAAGCTTTCTGGAATCCGTTCTCTGAGCTTTAGTCACACCAGCTGCCTATGGAAGCCCAATACTGCCACCTAGAGATGGAAAACAAGGCAACAGAAATTCAAACCTTTTACTTTTTATCTTGGGTAAATGTTCTAGGTTTGCTTTCTGATATTACCAAGATCCACATACAACCCCTGGCAAAAAGTATGGAATCACCAGTCTTGGATGAGCACTCAATCAGACATTTCATTCTGTAAAACAAACTCAGATCAAAAACATGATACAATAATAAGGTCATTCCAAAGTGCAACTTGTTGGCTTTCAGGAACACTCAAAAAAAATGAAGAAAACATTGTGGATGTCAGTGAATGTTACTTTTACTGCATTACTGACCAGGCACACAGGAAAAAATATGGAATCACTCAATTCTGAGGAAAAAAGTATGGAATCACTCAAATTGGAGGAGAAAAATAAGGACACACCCCCCAGTCAATTCCTTTCCCTAAATGGACACCTGCCTCAGAGTAGATCTGCTCGTTAGTCTGCAGTTAAAAAACCTGCACCTGCAGTCATGACACCTTGGAGGGCTGCTGGGCAAAGTGGCGTGGCAAGAACCATTGGCTCCAACAAGAGAAATGGTCTCTTGAAACAAAAGAGAGGATTGTGAAACTTCTTGAAGAAAGGTAACTCTTCAACGCATGGTTGCTAAAGATGTGGGCTGTTCACAGTCAAGCTGTAATCCAAGATATGGACCAAATACAAACAGCATGGAATGGTGTGTTAAAGCCAAGCGTACTGGTAGACCAAGAAAGACATCAAAAGCGTCAAGACAAACACACTTAAGTTAAGGCCATTTGTCTTTGAAACCGAAAAAGTACAAACTACACAGATGAAGCATAAAGGGGAGGAAGCTGGAACCAATGTATGTTACCGAACCGTTATAAATCGCCTAAAGGAAAATGGGATTTCAATACAGAAAGCTAAAAGAAAACCAATCATTGAACAAGACTGCATCAAAGAACAAGACTGCAATGGGCTAAGGAGAGGCAATCATGGACTTGTGGATGAACGGGATGGAAGTTATCTTCATGATGAGTCAAGAATCTGCATTGGACAAGGTGATGATGCCTGGAACTTTGTTTGGTGCTGTTCCAGTGAGATTTATGAGATGAGGCCTGCCTGAAGAAAACAACCAAAAATTTCCACAGTCCTTGAAATGATATGGGGCTGCATGTCAGGCAAGGCACTGGGAGATGGAGTGGTTAATTCCTCTATCAATGCACAAGTTTAGCATTGAGGATTTTGGACAGTTTTCTCATCCCTTCAGTTGAACAGATGTTTGGAGGTGATAATATTTTCCAAGATGACAATGCATCATGCCATAGGGCAAAAACAGTGAAGGCATTCCTTGGAGAAAGACACATTCAGCTCGATGTCATGGCCTGCAAATAGTCCCAGATCTCAACCCAATTGAAAAACCTGTGGTGGACATTGAAAAAAATGGGCACAAGAAGGCTCTGACCTGCAAAGCTGACCTGTCAACTGCTATCAAAGAGAGTTTGGCACCAAATTGATGCAGAATATACTGTTGTCACTCCATCAAGTCCCATGCCTCAGAGACTGAAAGCCGTTATAAAAGCCAAAGGTGGTGCAAACTAAATACTAGTGATGTATTTTGAATGGTCTTTTTTATATGTTTTTTTCATGATTTCCATACCTTTTTTCCTCAGAATTGAGTGATTCCATATTTTTTTCCCTGTGCTTGGTCAATAAAAGTAACATTCACTGACTTCCACAATGTTTTCTCTTCATTTCTTTGAGTGTTCCTGAAAGCCAACAAGTTGCACTTTGGAATGACCTTATTATTGTATCATGTTTTTGATCTGAGTTTGTTTTACAGAATGAAATGTCTGAAGGAGTGCTCATCCAAGACTGGTGATTACATACTTTTTACCAGGGATTGTAGATATGTACTTTAGTTGTGGCTTGTTGCAAATATCTGCGGTGTAGTAGGGATCCTTCTCCACAAAGATCTCAAACTGGACAATTGTGACAGACTTTTTGTTCCAGTGATGTTTGTTTTTACTCCATGAAGTAAACATTTCTGGCACCTCCAACACTATCTGTGGAGCTTTCCCGATGATGAGCTGAAGCTGTACCTGTATGTGTTAATGGTTGCTTAATAATCCTAGCCCAGTTTGTGATGGTCTGACCAGAGGCCCCTGAGGAGTTGGAGAAAGTACAAAAACGATGCTGTAGAATCATCAGCATTCCACCATCTTCTTTGACGTTTTGAGGCCACCGGTCCTGTTATGAAATGATGCTGTTGTCGGTCGTTAGGCTTGGGGAAGTTTCCAACCTTGTAAAAGTGTACCTCATTTTACTTGCAGATGTGCACTCCCTGCAGTACATCTACACGGCTCTCTCCAAACCTCTGGACCTGCCGGGCATCTATGAGTTCATCGCACTGGGCATGCTCGATGACCGAGAGCTCGACTACTACAACAGTGAGAAGCAGGTGAAGGTTCCCATGCAGAGCTGGATGAAGGAGAAGATGCAGGAGGATTACTGGGAGAAAGGCACCCAGTCCCGTAAGAGCAAAGAGCAGTGGTTCAAGGTCAATGTGGGGATCCTGATGGACCGGATGAGACACAATAAATCTGGTTAGTGTCTCTTATTACAGCTCGATATTTAGAATGTTCTCCTGGTTCCTGATGTGTGACGGTCTGTTTCAGATCTTCATGTTCTTCAGTGGAGACATGGCTGTGTGATTAATGAAGATAAAAATGGACAGGTTACCTATGTGAAGGGCATCGATGAGTACAGCTACGACGGGTCAGAGTTCCTCTCCTTTGACGAGGAGAACTCGAGGTGGATCGCTCCAGTCCGTGCTGCTGAGGAGACCAAGAGGAAATGGGACGATGTGGCCATCCTTAACCAGTACACCAAGAGCTACCTGGAGAAGGAGTGTGTGAGCTGGCTCTCCAAATTCATGGACTATGGAAAACAAGAACTCAGGAAATATTGTGAGTATCAGAAGGACTTTAACTTAATTATTCACCTAAATTGGATTAGCATTTGAATCACTTTGTTGCTTCCAGCTCCACCTGATGTTCACGCATTCATGAGGAAATCAATAACCAACCCGGATAAGATGACCCTGACCTGCATGGCTACGGGCTTCTACCCTCCAGGTGTGGAGGTGTCTTTGAGGAAGTCCAGAACGTCCCTGCCTGAGCACATGTTAACATCGTCAGGAGTCAGACCCAATGGTGATGGAACGTACCAGCTCAGGAAGAGTGTGGACACTGATGAGAAGGACAAAGGGCTTTATGATTGTTATGTGAATCACATCACCCTGAAAGAACCAGTAATTAAACCGTTTGCAGGTACGGAGGACTGTATAACTTTGTTAAATCAGCAGCAGTAAAAATGTAAACGTAGGTTAGTAATAGTATTGCTTTTGTATGTTGAAGATGCAACATGCCAAGAATGTTCTCCCATTGGCCCTGGCCTGATTGGAGGAGTTATTGGAATTGTGACATCGCTGGCTGTGGTGGCAGGGGTCTGCTTTATCCTCTATAAGAGAGGAATAATCAGTGAGTAGAACTTCAGACTTTCCTCCTGTATAGTAATACACTCATTTCCCTCTTGGGCTAAAACCCATCTGGTTGCATTATTGTTTTTTGTCAATGAGTGTATTTTGAGTTAAGGATGTAGCTGGAATGCCACATGCATTTATGATCTGTTTAGCTTTTCCAGCCATGAGAACCAGTGGATCACATGGAAGAGCCACCAATGGACATGTGTCCTATAATGCAGTTCCTGCAGGTGGGTGGAGTTTGTGTTTGATAGGGTGAAGATGAACTCATATTAAATGAACAGCTGATCAGTATCTGTGGATATCTGTGGTGTTTCAGCTAACGGAGTGATGAACGGCATCAACGGCACAGGTAACCATCACCTTCCTTTATATTCTAAATACATTAATCTGGTATTAAATGAACAGCTGATCAGTATCTGTGGATATCTGTGGTGTTTCAGCTAATGGAGTGATGAACGGCATCAACGGCACAGGTAACCATCACCTTCCTTTATATTCTAAATACATTAATCTGGGATTAAATGTACAGCTGATCAGTATCTGTGGATATCTGTGGTGTTTCACTAATGGAGTGATGAACGGCATCAACGGCACAGGTAACCATCACCTTCCTTTATATTCTAAATACATTAATCTGGGATTAAAGGTACAGCTGATCAGTATCTGTGGATATCTGTGGTGTTTCACAATCAGCTAACGGAGTGATGAACGGCATCAACAGCACATGGTAACCACCACCTTCCTTTATATGCTAAATAATTATCCTGGTATTAAATGTACAGCTGATCAGTATCTGTGGGATATCTGTGGGTGTTTTCAGCTAACGGAGTGGGGAACGGCATCAACAGCCCAGGTACCATCACCTTCCTTTATATTCTAAATACCATTAATCTGGTATTAAATTGTACAGCTGATCAGTATACTGTGGATATCTTGTGGTGTTTCAGCTAACGGAGTGATGAACGGGCATCAACGGCACAGGTAACCATCACCTTCCTTTATATTCTAAATACATTAATCTGGTATTAAAATGACCGCTGATCAGTATCTGTGGATATCTGTGGTGTTTCAGCTAACGGAGTGGGAACGGCATCACCAGCAACAGGGTAACCATCCCTTCCTTTATATTCTAAATACATTAATCTGGGATTAAAATGAACACTGATCAGTATCTGTGGTGTTTCAATCAGCTAATGAAGTGGAGAACGGCATCAACGGCACAGGTAACCACCTTCCTTATATTCTAAATACATTAATCTGGTATTAAATGTACAGCTGATCAGTATCTGTGGATATCTGTGGTGTTTAAAGCCAACAGGGGGATGGTGAAAAGGGAAACAGTGGGGGAGAGGGGGGGGAGAACGGCATCAACGGCCACAGGTAGCCATCACCTTCCTTTAATTCTAAATACATTAATCTGGTATTAAATTTACACTGATCAGTATCTTGTGGATATCTGTGGTGTGTTTAAAGCCAACAGAGAGGAGAACGTCAATCAACGGCAAACAGGTAACTACCACCTTCCTTTATATTCTAAATACCTTAATCTGGTATTAAATGTACAGCTGATTCAGTATCTGTGGATTATCTGTGGTGTTTTCAGCCTAACGGAGTGAAAACGGATCGACGGCACAGGTAACCACCCCACCTTCCTTTATATTCTAAATAAATTAATCTGGTATTAAATGTACAGCTGATCAGTATCTGTGGATATCTGTGGTGTTCATCAGCCAACAGAAGAGGAGAACGGCAAAAACGGCACAGGTAACTCCGACCTTTCCTTTATATGCTAAATACCTTACATCTGGTATGAAATTGTACAAGTGATCAGTATCCTGTGTATATCTGTGGTGTTTCAAGCTAACGGAGTGAAGAACGGAAATCGGACGGCATCAGGTAACCATCACCTTCCTTTAATATTCTCAGTACCCTTAATCGGGTATAAATGTACACGCTGATCAGTAATCTGTGGATATCTGTGGTGTTTCACAGCCAACAGAGTGAAGAACGGAATCGACGGCACAGGTAACCACCACCCTTCTTTAATATTCTAATACCTTAATCTGGTATTAAATGATACAGCGGATAGTATCTGTGGATATCTGTGGTGTTTCAGCCAACAGAGAGAAGAACGGAATCGACGGCACAGGTAACCACCACCTTCCTTTATATTCTCAGTACCTTAATCTGGTATTAAATGTACAGCTGATCAGTATCTGTGGATATCTGTGGTGTTTCAGCCAACAGAGAGAAGAACGGAATCGACGGCACAGGTAACCACCACCTTCCTTTATATTCTCAGTACCTTAATCTGGTATTAAATGAACAGCTGATCAGTATCTGTGGATATCTGTGGTGTTTCAGCTAATGGAGTGATGAACGGCATCAACGGCACAGGTAACCATCACCTTCCTTTATATTCTACATAGCTGTGTCTCAGTTTAGATTGTGCATTCCTTTTAGATTTATCACTTCTGTTGAAAAAAGGTGCACCAAACGATCCCTTTGTAGGATTGGCGAACTAAGGAAACCAGTTAATTTGAAAACCAATGCGGACACATTAAAACCAGTCTTTGTCTGATATTTTCTAGTCAGCCAGGTAAATTCTAAATCTGCTGTAAGGGAACCGTGTTATGTGTGATGATAAATTCACCATACACCTTCCATCATGATTGAATATTTAGCCTTAAATTCTCTGTGGTAAATATCCTTTTGTCTTTTTTTTTGTCAGAAATGATATCCAGGACTACTTCTGCAGTTAACCTAGGTAATAGTTGTCAAACTAGTAGTACAAACTTAAAATCTTGCTGATTTATAATCTGCTTGTACAAGTTAAATGGTTCTATATTGTCATGTTGGTGCTTTCAGGTGATGTACAGCAGGCAGTCCCAATTATCAGTCCTGAAGCTAATAATCCTGGTAATGCTGCTCAGATGTTCAAATAGCCAGCTTTTATTAAAGTCACCAAAAATAAGTACAACTCAGAGATCTGATCTGCTTCCTTATTTACCTTTCCCCATTTTAATACATTTCTGTTGTAGGCCCACAAGGCAATAATGGGGGCAGCACCAAACAGGCCGGATCGGACTCTGGGAGTGACTCTGGTAATATTCCTCAAGAGTTTGAGCTCGAAAATCACATTAAATTAAGAGTATAGGTAGAGTAAACATAACTTACCCAGGAGCTCATCTCAGATGTGCTCGGATGAGTTTTATGGTTTATAAATGATATAATAATCAAGCTCATGATGGTGCTTTCAGGCCATGGCAGCGATGATTCCCCAACAGGCAGCCGGACGGCAGTTAACGAGGCGACCCGGATGATAAAGAGTCAAGGTAATGCAGCTACAATCTGTTAAAGGCTCATCGTCATGGGCTAAATGATCCCCCAATCACTATTCCCTACAGTTTACATGCCATGTACAACCCCAAATACAAAAACAGGAACATGCTAATTTAAAACATGCATTGTCTGCCGTTTTCTTGGGTTTTTATTCAGTTGCAGGCAGTATGAACCGGAGATATTTCATGTTTTTGTCTGGACAACTTCATTTCATTGTGAAATGAAGTTGATCAGAAAAAAAAACATGAAATATCTCCCATTCATACTGTCTGCAATTAAAAGTCATAGGAAATGACTGGGTGGATCTGAGTGTAAGCAGTGTGAATGTTAATAGTGTTATGGTTTATAAATGATATAATAATCAAGCTCATGATGGTGCTTTCAGGCCATGGCAGCGATGATTCCCCAACAGGCAGCTGGACGGCAGTTGACGAGGCAACCCCGATGATGCAGAGTCAAGGTAATGCAGCTACAATTAGTCATGAACTCTGTTAAAGGCTCATCGTCATTGTGAAATGAAGTTGATCAGAAAAAAAACATGAAATATCTCTGGTTCATACTGTCTGCAATTAAAAGTCATAGGAAATGACTGGGTGGATCTGAGTGTAAGCAGTGTGAACATCCCTGGATGTATCAGAGTAACTTAAGAGGCTTTTTTTATTGGGTTTCAGGTGGAGTGGAGACAGTCTGAACTTATGAGAGCAGCATATCAGCTGGGCTTGAGAGATCCCACTCTGGCTAAGATGCTGGACGTTAGCGGGACACTGTAAAGAATTAGAAACATTTTATGTGCTGTGAAAGCAAATATGCTTCTGTTTTCCAAAGTCTAGCTCTAAAGCTCAATCTATGGCTGTTTGGATTGACATCTGCTGTATTTGGGTTAGCTACTGTCTTTATATTTTAATTTCTGTGCACTTTTCCTTACCGACTTATATAAATCAGGCTCGCAGGAGGGCTGGACCTGACCAGGAACACGAGGCACATGCTCACCTCACTCACACGAAGACACTTTAGAGATACCAGTTGACCTAACATTACATTTACAGCATTTACATTTACAGCATTTAGCAGACGCCCTTATCCAGAGCGACTTACAATTGGTACAGTCTTACAATCCAAGCAATTGTGGGTTATGGGTCTTGCTCAAGGACCCAACAGTGGCAGCTTGGCAGAGGTGGGATTTGAACCCTGGACCTTCTCGTCCATAGTCCAGCACCTTAACCACTAGGCCACCACAGTCCCACATGGCTTTGTAATGTGGGAGAAAACCAGAGTACAAGCAGGGACACAATGCAGACCTGAAAAAGTGCTAAATGCCTTTTGTCTTTATGGGTTTTATTAATCTACGTCAGCATTAATGAATAGAAAACACATTTTCTAATCGTACCTCTTCGGTTTGTGCCGAACGGAAATGTTTACTTACGAGATAAGATGAGAGCTGATACTTTATTAATCTCCGAAAATAAATTCAGGTGGAGGAACTGAGCGACAGCACAAATATTTAAATTTCTTTGAATGAAACCTCTGATGTATGCCTCTGTGAAGAACTCTATTGCACCTCTTATTGTTATTAAAATGTGTTTTTGAATAATATATATTGCATCTGGGTCATGAATAAAACAAAACCCAAGCAGGCTAGTTTGTTTGGTTGGTGATTTGTTAAAAAACAAACTGTGTAGAGGCAGGTTTTGTATTTGTTACAGTAGTACACTTATTTAGTTTCAGTTTGACTGTAGTACGGGTTTACAGAGTGAAAGCTTGTCGGATCAGTATCTACCCAGCAACAGATGATGATAGGTCTCTATGCTTTATTCCCATTGGGTTTGGTTGAGAGCCTGCGCTTCGAACTAACCAGTCATGTAGGACGTAAACAAACAGTCTGTGCTCTCTTCTCATTGGCCAGGATCTTATCAGTTCCTGTACTAAGTGAAAGCATAACACGGAATATTATACGTCGGATCGAAAATTCGATTGTTTTCCTGTTCGAAACGTATTTTTGGACCAAATTTTGAGTGGAATTGATGATGGAAGTTATAGTGTTACTTCTCCTGACTGCAGGAGCTGCTCTGCCCGTTCTGGGAGGTAAGATTTGTTCTGTTCCTAAAGCGCCAACGCAGGGAGCGGCCGTTACAAATGTAAACATTATTACCAGCGGAATAACTCGGTCATATGAGGCAGAAACGCTGCAGATTGTTAAACGTTGGTCATTTGGTGGAGTTTATATCGGTGTTATGAAGCATCAGATATCTGAAATGTCACATCGGTTTGTGATCATAATAAAGAAGTATAGGCCACGTCAGTGCGGTTAACCCTACAGTCTCCTCTTCTCTCTTCTTTCCTGGCGCCCTTTCCCGGTTAACCCTACAGTAATAACTGTAAACCAAACGCACATCGTTTTTTATTGTTGTGTTCTTATAATTTGCGTGAAAACACTCAAATACGACCACTTTCAACCATTAGATATTGAGTTGCAGTTACACTCATAAGACTATTGGTGATTCATATTGTACTTGTGTCCCAGTCATATTGTGCTTATGACTCATTATGCTTGTGTAGCAGACTTGAACAGGTCGGACAGCTCAGGACACCAACCACACGCAGTCAGACACTGGAGTCGTCACCATTTTATTCTGAACGTCACATGAGAGCAGAATTAGCGCGAGCGCACACACACACGCACGCGCACTCTCTCTCCCGTTCAGCGTTCACCACGCGACTGTGTATTAACAGGGAAAGCATGCAGAAAAAAACATAGTATAATAAGCAATCTGTAAATATTATAATATATAGATACATATAAACATTAACGTAGAAATATATAAAGCATAAAACGACAATATACAAAACTAATGGCATGTAAATAAACATACATGACATATTTCAAATGAAATCCATACAAATTAATAACAATAAACAGTAAAACCTCAGTAAACATACCTGAACATCACATGAGAGCAAAATTAGCGCGAGCACAAACACACACATGTGCACACTCTCTCTCCTGCACGAGGCAAACAAAAAACAGGGGGAATACTCATTCAATACAAAAATCGCGACTAAAACACCACCTGCACTTCGAGTTTAGTAACAGAAACGTCTAATCAACTTTAAAGTGACTCGATAGTAGAATTTTCAGCAAAAGAGAGAGAAGTGACACAGCTTACCCGTTCAGCGTTCACCACGCGACTGTGAATTAGTGATGTGTCGGTCGCGACCGATCCGGCTCTAAGAGCCGGCTCTTTGAAATGAACGACGGGAGCCGGTTCCTGATTGTGAGCCGATTCTTGATTGTGATTTATATATTTTTAATTTATTGTACATTCCGACAGATTGCTGGTTATCGCACTTTTGGTTAGATGCTAAACTACATTTCGTTGTGTTGTACTTTTACATGTGTAATGACAATAAAGTTGAATCTAATCTAAAAAAAAATATATATATATATTTATTTTGCCGCACCTGATTGGTCGGGATGTGTGGTGGCGTCAGCGTGTCTACACTGAGCGGGGGGAGGGGTTACAGACACAGTAACAGCGCATGGAACGAGCTGGGTTTGCGCTTTAAATAGTCAGACCACACCTGGATAAGGTAGGAAAATTAGTGACAGCAAACGTAGTAAAGTTTGGACACATTTTAATGCAATAGACACAGGAATATGCGAACTGTTCATAAATCAGTTCAATTAGAAAGGAGGAGCAGGATCAACCCCCCAAAGATGAGATTCTTGGTTTTTTTTTTAATGCCAATCTTCATTAAAAACTGTAACCTGGATGCTGCTTTTTCTTTTTTTCTTGCACATTTTTATTTATATTTTGTTGAGTGATGTTTGGTTGATGATGTCTTATTTCCCTGTATATAGTTGCAAATTTACAAATAATACACGCAATCAGAGACCTGAGACCAGATAGGACCTGTAATTGAGTTGGGTCTTCATTTTTGTATTTTATTTTACTGTGTTCCATTGAGTATATAAATAAAAAACATATTAATAATAACAACCATTGGATATTATGTGTTTTTACATTAGTAATTCATTTTACACATAATTTGGTAATAAATTAAGCTACAAAAAATCTAAAGAGCCACTTGGGAGCTCTTTTTAGTGAGCCGAGCCAAAAGAACCGGCTCTCTGAAAAGAGCCGAAATTCCCATCACTACTGTGAATTAACCAGGAAATCATGCAGGAAAAAAAGCATATGGTGTCACTTATTTACAAATGTACATATGTAAACAACATAAAGCTTTGGGGAGTTCACACAGACATAATATAATATATGATATATAATATGTGTTTATATATAATAACCATCATATATTTGTCTAGATGTATATAAAATAAAATACCACAAATTAATTTAAAATGAAAAACCCTATTGCCACACTTATATGTTATGAGTGTGTTTGGCTTTGGGTGCATGTACTTTATCTGCAGTCATCCTGAGACACCAGACGAGTTAGGAATGAAAAGTATATACAGTTTTAGTAAACTGTCTTAGTTTTGTGCACCCGAGGTAATATTTCACAGAGATTTCCTACACGTCTCCTGTAGGTGAGCACTCCCTGTTTTACATCTACACGGCTCTCTCCAAACCTCTCACCCTGCCGGGCATCTATGAGTTCATCGCACTGGGCATGCTCGATGACCGAGAGCTCGACTACTACAACAGTGAGAAGCAGGTGAAGGTTCCCATGCAGAGCTGGATGAAGGAGACGATGCAGGAGGATTACTGGGAGAAAGGCACCCAGTCCCGTAAGAGCAAAGAGCAGTGGTTCAAGGTCAATGTGGGGATCCTGATGGACCGGATGAGACACAATAAATCTGGTTAGTGTCTCTTATTACAGATCGATATTTAGAATGTTCTCCTGGTTCCTGATGTGTGACGGTCTGTTTCAGATCTTCATGTTCTTCAGTGGAGACATGGCTGTGTGATTAATGAAGATAAAGATGGACGTCTTACGTATTTGAAGGGCATCGATGAGTACAGCTACGACGGGTCAGAGTTCCTCTCCTTTGACGAGGAGAACTCGAGGTGGATCGCTCCAGTCCATGCTGCTGAGGAGACAAAGAGAAAGTGGGACGATGTGACCATCCTTAACCAGTACACCAAGAGCTACCTGGAGAAGGAGTGTGTGAGCTGGCTCTCCAAATTCATGGAGTATGGAGAAGTAGAACTCAGAAATCATTGTGAGTATCAGAGGGATTTAAATAATAAACTTAATTATATTAATTGGAAAAGTATTTGAATCCTTTTTTTGCTTTTTCCAGCTCCACCTGAGGTTCACATATTCATGAGGAAATCAATAACTGACCCGACTAAGATGACCCTGACCTGCATGGCTACGGGCTTCTACCCTCCAGATGTGGAGGTGTCTTTGAGGAAGTCCAGAACGTCCCTGCCTGAGCACATGTTAACGTCTTCAGGAGTCAGACCCAATGGTGATGGAACGTACCAGCTCAGGAAGAGTGTGGACATTGATGAGAAGGACAAAGGGCTTTATGATTGTTATGTGATGCACAGCACCCTGGAAAAACCAATAATTAAAGGAGGAGCTGCAGATCTTAAAGGTACAGAGATCTGTTTATCTCAGTTACAACAACAGCAGTAACAATTAGAGGTGTAACGATGCATCACGAATGCAAAAATGGGACGATGCATTGACTGTCTAATTGGGCTGTAAATCCCTTGACATTTTCATCTAATGCAATTCCATTTTTGACTCATCATACTCAGGCGCATTTAATTTAATTTTAATTGATTACTGTTCATTTTAATTGCATGGAAACTCAAGTTTCTTTTTTTAAAATTGTTCTAAAAAATTGTATTAAATAATTACATTAAATAATTTTTATACAAGAAACGTACACAGTAAAACAAGGAATTTAATATTTGTTGAAGCAGAGATTTTTGATTAGTGCTGCAGTGACAGAATAAAAGGAAATATTGAATATAAGAAATATTGTACAGAGGTATAACACTAATAAAATAGGGCATTTTTTTTACCATTTTAAATTTATTTTAATTGCAAAAGACTAAGGATTTATTGTCAGAAAGTGAGAAAAGAAAGAAAATGTCAATTGTTTATACTACAGAAAATATAAAAATATAAACATATGTTAGTAATGGTGTTACTTTTGTATTCTTGTCTTGTAAGATATGTGCCCAGACTGTTCCCCCGTTGGTCCTGGCCTGATTGGAGGAGTGATTGGAGCTGTTTTTGCGCTGGCTGTGGTGGCAGGGGTCTGCTTTATCCTGAGCCAGAGAGGAATAATCAGTGAGTAGAACTTCAGACTTTCCTCCTGTATAGTAATACACTCAGTGCCCTCTTGGGGTAAGACCCATCTCGTTGCATTATTGTTTTGTTGCATTTTTGTCAATGAGTGTATTTTGAGTTTAGGATGTAGCTGGAATACCACATGCATTTATGATCTGTTTAGATTTTCCAGTCACGAGTAACAGTGGATCACATGGAAGAGCCACCAATGGACATGTGTCCTATAACACAGTTCCTGCAGGTGGGTGGAGTTTGTGTTTGGTAGGGTGACGATGAACTCATATTAAATGAACAGCTGATCAGTATCTGTGGATATCTGTGGTGTTTCAGCTAAAGGAGTTATGAACGGCATCAACAGCACAGGTAACCATCACCTTCCTTTATATTCTAAATACATTAATCTGGTATTAAATGTACAGCTGATCAGTATCTGTGGATATCTGTGGTGTTTCAGCCAACGGAGTGATGAACGGCATCAACGGTCCAGGTAACCATCACCTTCCTTTATATTCTACATATCTGTGCCTCCGTTTAGATTGTGCATTCCTTTTAGATTTATCACTTCTGTTGAATAAAGGAGGCACCACACGATCCCTTTGTAGGATTGGCGAACTAAGGAAACCAGTTAATTTGAAAACCAATACGGACACTTTAAAACCAGTCTTTGTCTGATATTTTCTAGTCAGCCAGGTAAATTCTAAATCTGCTGTAAGGGAACTGTGTTATATGTGATGATAAATTCACCATACACCCTTCCTGTGTTCCTTAAAACAGTGTGAAGACCCGGCTCTACATCCTGACCGCCTGAGAGCTTCAGGTTTCACAGTTCACCTGATGAATCTGTCGTTCTGATCTTTACTGAATGTGTTTCTTAGTTCACCCTGCACTTTTTAGCCAGAATAACGAAAGAAACCACCACCATCAGATCTTTAAATCTGCACAGGTCTAGCTACAACCAGTGTGTTTGGATGGTTTTGGCATCAGACCTTCTCTGTACACTCGGTGCTTTCTTGTCTTGCCATGTAAAAGTGCATGTGTGTGTGTGTGCCAATCGGTGCCAATTCTTAAACACTTCAGGAGGATCTGAGACACGTCGTAGCCACGCTTTGAACTAAAGACATGTTATTTCTGTAGCACGTTTTCCGTAGCCTGTTGCTTCAAAGCAGCTTCATAAATGTCTGGATCCACAGCCCTAACTGTGTAACCCTAGGGCGACAGTGGCAAGGACAATCCCGAAATGTTATTAGGAAAAAATCTTGGGTGGACCAAGACTCAAGCAGGGACCAAGCCTGCTAACAGCCTAGATGTTACATATAAGAATTAATCAAAGTTACCGAACTAACAAGTTAATTCTTTTGGTCATATGTGGTTTGTGTCCTAATGCTAGGGATTCCCCAAGTCAAAACCTGCTTTTGTTGATGTGAGGAAATGGAAACTCAAATATAATAAATACGTTTTCATAATTTATCTCTATAGTGCAAAGCTAGAGAGAATATGGAGACAAATCCTGAGGTTCCTGGACCATGCCCTTCAAAAAAGAAATCAGCAATGGCAGCACTCTTTGGTGATTCTTTTGAACCCCAGCAAAGCAAGCCATGTTCCAAGCTTGCAGAGCAGGAAGTTGTATTGGCTTCCTTGATCTCTACTTTAAAATTTAATTTCTTTCTGCATTTTGTTTCGAAAATGTATGTTATCGTGGAGCAAAATCAGCAACACGTATCATATAATGAAATTTCTATATCGTTGCACCCCTACAAGGCAGGGTGAGGAAATTATTTAATTTTGCTCTTTGCACATGTCACAAGAAGCTTTAATGAATAACAAAGTTACACTGAGCCATTCTTACTCCAACAAAATGCAATTGTATAAATATAAAACAATATATTATACAATATAAGTTAATTTGTAATCATTTAAATGTATTTTTTATTTTAAAATAGTTTGTATATTCATATGTATAAAAGCAAGAGTTAACTAGAGAGGTGCATTTCCTGAAGAAAATGCGAGTGTGGTTGCCACTCTGCAATGGCCCCATGGACATCATATGTCACTTCAGATTGCACCGGGGACCAAGCTTGCCAAATTTCGTGGCCATAGGTCGAAAACTGTCTGAGTTACAGTCATTGGCCCACCCAGTGGCCCCAGTGTCCACCCGGGTCCTTAGGGGACCCATGGGCATCACATATCACTTCGGATTGCACCCGGGACCAAGCTTGCCAAATTTCGTGGCCGTAGGTCGAAAACTGACTGAGTTACAGTCATTGGCCCACCCAGGGTCCACAGGGCCCACCCGGGGTCCATAGGGGCCCAATGGGCATCACATATCACCTCAGATTGCACCCGGGATCAAGCTTGCTGAATGTCGTGGGCGTAGGTCGAAAACTGACCGAGTTACAGTCATTGGCCCACCCAGGGGTGGCCCAGTGGCCCACACCCGGTGTCCAAACGGGGACCCATGGGCATCACATATCACCACGGATATGCAAGCCGGTATCAAGCTTGCCAAATTTCGTGTGGCCGTTAGGTCGAAAACTGACTGAGTTACAGTCATTGGCCCACCCAGGGTCCACAGGGCCCACCCGGGGTCCATAGTGGGGCCCAATGGGAATCACATATCACCTCAGATTTGCACCCGGGACCAAGCTTGTCCGAATGTCGTGGCCGTAGGTCGAAAACTTGACTGAGTACAGTCATTGGCCCCCACCCAGGGTCCACAGGGCCCCCCGGGGTCCAAAGGGGACCCATGGGCATCACTATCCTCACCTCGGATTGCAGCCGGGACCAATGCTTTGCCGAATTTTGTGGTCTTATGGTCGAAAAAACTGTCCTGAGTTGCGGTCATTGGCCCACCCAGGGTCCACAGGGCCCACCCGGAGTCCATAGGGGCCCCAATGGGCATCACATATCACCTCAGATTGGCACCCGGGGACCAAGCTTTGCCACTGACTGAGTTATGATTTGTTAACTTTTTTTGGCCCATTCATTTCCTATGGGAAATTTCGGACTTTGCGGGGCCCCTGTGGGGCCCCCCAAAGTCCGATCCGCGGGGCCCTATACAATCACACCATTCCCGACCATTCCCAACTCAATGGCTCTGGGAACGGGGGGTCGATATCTCGAAAGCTGGCGGCAGTTGAAATCCGGACAAAAACGTGGAATAAGAAGAAGAAGAAGAAGAAGAAGAAGAAGAAGAAGAAGAAGAAGAAGAAGAAAAATAAGACTTTCGGATAACAATAGTGTGGTTGCCTATATAGGCAACCACACTAATTATTATTAAGAGTTAATCATTAATGCAAGAGTATGTGGAAAAGAATTACTATTAATACTACTAATAATAATACATTTAATTTGTATAGCGCCTTTCACAAACCCAAGGACGCTTAACAGAGAGAGGGGGGAAAAAAGTGCATCGAAAATGTGCGTGTGTTTCGATCTTCCTCCAAAAACACACTTTAAGGAAAGATTAAAATGGCAACAACTATAATCCAGACCTGTAAATCTTTGCTAGCGTTTGTACAGAGTCTGTAAGTCTTAGGTAAGTCTTAGGGGTGCCCTGCCGGTTAGAAACCTCCCATAGAGAGCGCCCCACATAGTGAGTGCCCTTGCTGCCTGGTGTCTAAAAATTTAAATCTAAAAAAGTTGTATTGATGTTAGTAAGTGATTGTTAATCTTCAATGTGTGATTGATGTAAATAAGATATCCACTGTTAGTCTTCAGTGTGTCACATCTGATTCTGTGATGGCCGGGAGAATGAAGAAATGCACATGAATGAATTATGAAAGACGTGATTGATGTTATTATTGATTTTATGAGGTCAAAGCGTCTAAGATGAATTTTTTATGTGATCTGTTTTTCTAATGAAATCTGGAGCAATCACAGTTCTAAGATTTTTTCATAAGTTTCATTCTGTACAGGTGTAATGTTCTGCACTGCAGTGCTTTCTTAATTCTCATTTCAGTGTTACTGGTTTTCAGCTTATTTTAAATTTTTTATAATAACAGCTTGGAAGTTTATGCGCAATGCCACTTTAATATAATGATTATACCTTATTCATTTCCTTATTTCTTCAATAAATATGAGCACTTCATAATTCCTGTCTGATCTTTGTACGACTTTGACTTTATTCGAACCTTCCAGATTCAATATTTGTACAGGTCTCCACATACCGGCCCCAACCTGGGCAAACACAAGCGGGGTAAGAAGAACTGCGTCTTTGCAACGCAGCCACCAGAGTGAAATAAGCTCGTTTCTCACAGGTTCTGCAGGCTTCTCAGTCACTTCCATACTTTGTTCTGTAATACTGTCAAATTGTGATGATGTCAGAGATTTTGAACTTCTTCATAAACAAAAAACAGTCTCAGGCACTTTCTGTTGAGTAATCAATTAAAAACCTTGCAGAGGATGGTGGTGGTGCTGGGTGAGGTTTGGTTTTGGAGGATTTGTGAGTGAGTGGCAGTTGGGTGTCCATTATTTGTTCAAATTGAAGGTGGCAACCCTAGGCCACCTAGGGTCCCAAAATTATTCAGCATCTTTCCAAAAGCTTGGGGAGCTCACGCTTTCAGTCAGAGCCAGTTTCAGGGTAATGGAGCAACGAACATGGGTAAATACTTAGAAGAAAGACACGCAGTAGACGGTAATGATCGCCCATTGCTATGTGTTTTGGCCAGTTCTAACCATATAATCTACCCACATATACAGATTAGAGCACTAAAGCAAAGGCATCAAAGGCAGGAAAATTGATAAGGGTTTTTTTAAATGCATAATTTCTTACGGTCCTGTATAAATTCCCATAGAGTCTTGCTTAGAGGTTTATCGTATATTCTGATCTCAGTGCTCCATTCTCCAGTCTAAGTGGCAGTAATGCATCACATACCAGGCTTGCCAATGGCCAGTAAACCCAGAAGAAGGAGCCACTCGTTTGAGGAGAGTTCTGTCCTTGGTTGCTGTGGGGTGGAAAATCTGTTTCTAAACAGCATTCTATAATAAAATCATCCTTTTCCCATTTAGTTATTTCAGGGCTTTGACTTGGCCACTCTAGTACATCAACGTTCTTGCTTTTGATCCATGAGCTGTTTGGAATAAGGAGAAAAAGTTCAATAGTGGTCATCATTTTTCCAAAGTCCAGAAGTTCCAGAGTCTCCAGCCTCCTACTACCAAACACCAAACATTATTTCGTTATTTGTGCTGCTCACCCTTAACATCCAGCTTTGTGCGGTGTACAGCCTTCAGCCTGTTGGTTGCTTCTCTGACTTTTGTTGGAAAGTCTTGCCTAAGCAGAGTCACTTCTGTGCTGTACTCTTTCCATTTTTAATAATGAATTTATTCTCCATACTTTTCTAACATTTTGTCCCAGACTTGTTTCGAGAGCTCACTGGTCTTTGTGATGTTTGTGTAGGTACGCTCTCAGATTCTGGTACCTTCCAAATGGAGTTATTGTACACTAATGGCATGCTTGTTGTTATGCCAGTGGGGCACCACTGGACTGGGACGCTACAGCCCCAGCCCTATGACATGAAGATCATAGACATATAGAAACAGAACTCAATCCAAGAAAAAAAATAGGTCACTTTATAGATGCCTCTTTACCTAACTCTTGTCTTGGGAATGTGGGAGGAAACACCATGCAGAAGTGGGGAGAACATGCAAACTCCACACAGGCAGCTGCTAGTTTGGGATCATCATGCTCTTCTTACTTTGTTTATGGTTAAAAAATATCTATATGCCATGAACAAAATTCTGATTTATGTCTCTCTGGAGAACTTTATTTAATCACTTACTAAAACGTGTCCTAAAACGTGGCGTCAGGCTCGTGTGAATAAAATGAATACAATATGGCGTCAGGCTCGCGTGAATAAAATGAATACAATATGGCGTCAGGGTCGTGTGAATAAAAATAAAATACAACTCAGTCAATGACACTACTTTGCTTGCTTATTTATTAAAAAGTAAACTGTGTTGGTTGATTTAGTTCATATAGCAGCAGTATTTGGTATAATCCATTCACATTTGTACTGTAGTGTAGTTGTAAAGTTTTATAAAGTGCGAATGTTGTTTAATCAAAGTACTACCTACAGCCTGCTAAGGAACTGGCACCCAGACATTGTGTGAACCTGCGCCATCTGTATCTACCTAGCAACAGATGACGACAGGCTCGTGCTTCCTATTGGTGCTTCGTACTACCGGTCCCTTTACAAAATGAAAGTGTAGCAAGTAGTGTCGAACATCCGGTAGAAAACTAATTTTTTCTCCACTAAAGTTGTTTTTGAACCAAATCTTGAAGAGAATTGAGGATGGCTGTTACACTGCTTATTCTACTGACTTTAGGAGCTCCTATGTCCGTTCTGGGAGGTAAGAATTATTTCAAACGGTCAAATAGCGCCCAAGCATGGAGCGGCCTTTATTTTTTACAAGCAGAGTAACTCGGTTACAAGTGACAGAAACGCTCTAAGTTGTTAAAGTTGGTCATTTAACGGAGTTTATAGTGCAATTATGAAACATCAGCAATCTTAAAACGTCACATGATCGGGTTTTGATGGATATACAGAAGTATCCGCTACACGCGGATACCGTTATCTTGACGTAATAAACCTACACCGAACGCTCAGCATTGATTCTTAGGTTGCTCTTTGTATGTTTGTGTTCTCATAATCACGAGAAATGCATGTTTAGTAAACTAATCTTTACAACATTATCTTCAAAAGGCTTTTAAGTGTTTTAAATTTAGTTAACCCAGACAGATTTACTATCTGCATATGCCTTGAAGGCTGCAGTGCTGAGAATGATAAACCACTCAAACAGTACCTGATCTGTGCTGGTCCTGTGGGGGTCTTGACCATTAGAGAACAGAGGAAAGGGGACGAACTACTGTAGGTAATGAGTCCTTATCTGCATGTCTCCTGCAGGTGAGCACTCCCTGTTTTACATCTACACGGCTCTCTCCAAACCTCTGGACCTGCCGGGCATCTATGAGTTCATCGCACTGGGCATGCTCGATGACCGAGAGCTCGACTACTACAACAGTGAGAAGCAGATGAAGGTTCCCATGCAGAGCTGGATGAAGGAGAAGATGCAGGAGGATTACTGGGAGAAAGGCACCCAGTCCCGTAAGAGCAAAGAGCAGTGGTTCAAGGTCAATGTGGGGATCCTGATGGACCGGATGAGACACAATAAATCTGGTTAGTGTCTCTTATTACAGATCGATATTTAGAATGTTCTCCTGGTTCCTGATGTTGTGACGGTCTGTTTCAGATCTTCATGTTCTTCAGTGGAGACATGGCTGTGTGATTAATGAAGATAAAGATGGACAGGTTACGTATTTGAAGGGCATCGATGAGTACAGCTACGACGGGTCAGAGTTCCTCTCCTTTGACGAGGAGAACTCGAGGTGGATCGCTCCAGTCCGTGCTGCTGAGGAGACCAAGAGGAAGTGGGACAATGTGACCATCCTTAACCAGTACACCAAGAGCTACCTGGAGAAGGAATGTGTGAACTGGCTCTCCAAATTCATGGACTATGGACTAGAAGAACTCAGAAAACACTGTGAGTACCAGAAGGAGTCTAACTTAATTAATAATGTAGATTAGACCAGCATTTGAATTCCTTTTCTTATTTCAGCTCCACCTGAGGTTCACATATTCATGAGGAAATCAATAACTGACCTGACTAAGATGACCCTGACCTGCATGGCTACGGGATTTTACCCTCCAGATGTGGAGGTGTCTGTGAGGAAGTCCAGAACGTCCCTGCCTGAGCACATGTTAACGTCTTCAGGAGTCAGACCCAATGGTGATGGAACGTACCAGCTCAGGAAGAGTGTGGACATTGATGAGAAGGACAAAGAGCTTTATGATTGTTATGTAAATCACATCTCCTTGGACAAACCAATCATTAGAGGTGGAGGTACAGACCGTTGATACAATTGAACTCAGCAGTGTTAAAAATATAAATGGATGTTATTAATTGTAATGTTTTCGTATTTCTTTAATATAAGGTCAGTGCCCAGACTGTTCCCCAGTTGGCCCTGCCATCAGTGGCGTGGTGATTGGAATTCTGGTAGTGCTGCTTTTGTTGGTATTTGTCGGCCTTCTCCTGGTGAAGAGAGGAATAATGTGTGAGTAGAACTTCATGCAGAACTGATAGACACCTAAACACCTATACCCAGACCTTCTTCCTAACATATTTTAATCTATTTAGCTATTCCATTCATGAGAAATGGTGGATTACAAGGAGGAGCCGCCAATGAACATGTGTCCTATAATGCAGTTCCTGCAGGTGGGTGGAGTTTGTGTTTGGTAGGTTGATGATGAATTGAGTTAAATGCTCAACTGATCAGTATCTGTGGATATCTGTGGTGTTTCAGCTAATGGAGTGGAGAATGGCATCAACGGCACAGGTAACCATCACCTTCCTTTATATTCTAAATCCATTAATCTGGGATTAAATGTACAGCTGATCAGTATCTGTGGATATCTGTGGTGTTTCAGCTAACGGAGTGGGGAACGGCGTCAACGGCACAGGTAACCATCACCTTCCTTTATATTCTAAATACATTAATCTGGGATTAAATGTACAGCTGATCAGTATCTGTGGATATCTGTGGTGTTTCAGCTAACGGAGTGGGGAACGGCGTCAACGGCACAGGTAACCATCACCTTCCTTTATATTCTAAATAGCTGTGCCTCCGTTAAGATTGTGTTCCATTTAAATTAGGATTGTAGGATTTGCAAACTAAGGAAACCAGTTAATTTGAAAACCAATATGGACACTTTAAGACCTTAGTCTGATATTTGGTAGTCAGTAAGGTAAATTCAAAAGCCGTTATAGCTGTGTGTTCATGTAGAGATCTGTTGTTATGAGATGTGTTATATCTGATGATAAATTCACCATACATCCATTCTGTGTTCCTTAAAACAGCGTGATGGTTCTACATCCTGACCGTCTGGAGCTTCAGGTTTTATGGTTCCTGATGAATCTGTTGTTCTGATCATTACTGAAAACATTTAATAGTTTATTGTGCACTTAAAGAGGTCGCTGTATTTTAACCATCATACCTCAAAGAAACCTCCATCAGATCTCCAAGTCAGGTCTGATTATCTGCACAAACCAAAACACAAACCGATGTTTGTTCACACTGTTTACACTGCTTCTGTCTCAGAGAGTAAATACATCAGTGAGAATTCATAAATGCTTCATGAGGACGTTTGAGACGCGTCATAGCCACTCTTTACACAAACATCTAGCTCAGGTTTAATTCTATATTGCTTTTTATAAGGGAGCATTATCTCAGAGCAGCTTTAGTAATGCCTAGAGACACAGCTCTAACTGAGCAAGCCTAGGCAATAGAGCCAAAGAAAACCCCCTGTATGTTATAAGGGAGAACCCTTCAGAGGACCTAGGGTGTGTCTGACCTCACACCCTATTTACTACACTCTATTTAGGGTGTAGACCATTTTGTTGTGTTGTAATATTTATGTATTATTCATTTTGCTCTTGTCCATTATAGGGCTGTGCTACAAATCGACACAGCGATATATCACAGTATTAATTGTTGTGATATATTACATAGATTTTCAGCTCCAAATATATATATACATACAGGGGTTAGACAATTAAACTGAAACACCTGTCATTTTAGACCACAATATATTAGTATGGTGTAGGGCCTCCTTTTGCGGCCAATACAGCGTCAATTCGTCTTGGAAATGACATATACAAGTCCTGCACAGTGGTCAGAGGGATTTTAAGCCATTCTTCTTGCAGGATAGTGGCCAGGTCACTACGTGATGCTGGTGGGGAAAACGTTTCCTGACTCACTTCTCCAAAACACCCCAAAGTGGCTCAATAATATTTCCTATTTACTAATAAACTGGTGACTGTGCAGGCCATGGGAGATGTTCAACTTCACTTTCATGTTCATCAAACCATCTGAACTCTGGTATGTCACCCATAATGTTGTGTGCATTGCAATATTTTGAGCAAAACTGTGCTCTTACCCTGCTAACTGAACCTTCACACTCTGCTCTTACTGGTGCAATGTGCCATTAATGAAGATTGGCCACCAGACTGGTCCAATTTAGCCATGGAACCTCCCACACTAAAATGACAGGTGTTTCAGTTTCATTGTCTAATCCCTGTATGTATGTATGTATGTATGTGTGTGTGTGTGTGTGTGTGTGTATATATATATATATATATATATATATATTTTTTTTTTTTTTTTTTTTTTTTAAAGGAAAAAAACATTTTAAATCGGGTGTACACTACAATCTATCCAATGCTCACACCCCTAGTCAATTAGCATTGTCAGCTAAATTAGATAATATATTATCAAAAACATGGCTAGACTGCGTTATTCTGATGTCTTAAGCTCTGACAGTACCAGTCGCCTGCGTTGTTGATGTTCCAGATTGTTTATGTGATGAAAGGTCAAGCTGATTTGTTTCTGGTGTAAGTAAGTGTTGTCCGAATTCCCTCTAACAGGTGGAAATTCACCTGTTAAATTCAGAGACAATCCAAAAGACCATCCTGACAAGTTGCTCAGTAGATTTTATCGTCACTTATTATTACATTTAACGCGCTCATGTAGCGTCTTTACATTACCTTATCAAAAAAAACTTATCTCAGGGACGCTACGCTGAATTCCACCATACATCACCCTGTCTGCCACAGTTGCTCCCTGTATAGTGATCTACATGGAACAGTGTATGTAGTGATCAGTGAACGAGTACAAGTCAAACATTTCAGACACACCCCAAGACTCAAAAAGGGACCAAATCGTCTTGGGCAGCCTAAATGTTATATGTAAGAATTAAATCAAATTCTATATTAAATTATGTAAGTAATACATTTATAATAATCTGAATAGTCTGAATACAGAGAAGTTAAATAGAGAATATAATACATAAATAAATAATCTAATATTAAATACAGAATATGATAAATAAAATAAAGAATATAATAAAACAGAGGTTATAAGTGAGACTCTGGGCATTGTTTAGTCCAGAATAAATTCAGTCTGTTTAAGGTGCATCTGATGGTCCAGTACTTCACCACTAGGGCTGCACCTAATGGTTATTTTATATCCTCATATTTTGTATCGTTATATTTTTATGTACATTATATAAATAATGTACCCACAACAATGGTTAATAGTTCAATATTTTCTGGGTGTACATGGACTTGGGTTTCTTCTGTGGAAGAAGTCCTCCACACTTCTTTGCCTGACCCTTAAAAAGAGACAGATAAAGCATATTTATATACATTTCATATCAGAATAACATTTTAAATGAGGGGCGTATTTTTAAATGAGCCTACTTTTACTGAGTTGTCAGAGGACTGATCAGAAAAAACCTGGACCAAACTGAATCAAATTGCTGTGACAGGTCATGATTTCCTAATTTAGCACATTGTTAATGTGTGTGTGTGTGTGTGTGTGTGTGTGTGTGTGTGTGTGTGTGTGTGTAATCTGACTGATGTGTTAGTGTAATGAAGTTATCTATGGTTACTCTTCAGTCTGTCACATCTGAGCCTGTGATGGACAGGAGAGTGATGAAATGAAGTGATGAATGAATTATGTGATGTAAACATTTATGTTATTAGAGTTTGTGAGGTCAAAGCTTTCAGCAGCTTGAGATGAATGTGGTTTTATTTCATCCGTTCCTTTAATGACAGCCGGAGCAATCCCGGCTTTATGGTGGTTTTGCTCATAGCTTCATTTTGTACAGGTGTAGAATCGATGTAACTTCTGAACTGCAGGGCTTTCTTAGTTTGTCGACTCATTACAGTATTTACTATGGTTTATTTTTATTTGTTTTTGTATTGAAAGTTTGTATATTTACCCACAATGTTACTTTGATATGATATTCATACTTGAGTTATGTGAGTTTTTTCTTAAATAAATATGAGCTCCTCATAAATCCTGTCTCCTCTTTGTACTTTCACTTTATTATTTAATGTTCCAGATTCAGACTTTTATCAGCCTAGTGGGTGGGTGGGATTAAATTGAGCGGAAAACGTGAAGTGGGCTGCTCCAAGTACTCGGGTTACTTACAGTGGTGTGAAAAAGTGTCCCAACAGTGGCAACTTGGCAGAGGTGGGATTTGAACCCTTGACCTTCTGGTCCAGAGTCCAGTACCTTAACCACTAGGCTACCACAGTGGTTAAGGTACACTTAAATGTTTGTCACACTTAAGTGTTTCGGAACATCAAACCAATTTAAATATTAGTCAAAAACAACACAAGTAAACACAAAATGCAGTTTTTAAATGAAGGTGTTTATTATTAAGGGAGAAAAAAATCCAAACCTACATGACCCTGTGTGAAAAAGTGATTGCCCCCTAAACCTAATAACTGGTTGGGCCGCCCTTAGCAGCAACAACTGCAGCCAAGCATTTGGGATAACTTGCAGTGAGTCTTTTATAACATTGTGGAGGAATTTTGGCCACTCATCTTTGCAGAATTGTTGTAATTCAGCCACATTGGAGAGATTGAGCAGGAACGGCCTTTTTAAGGTCATGCCACAGCATCTCAATAGGATTCAGGTCAGGACTTTGACTAGGCCACTCCAAAGTCTTTATTTTGTTTTTCTTCAGCCATACAGAGCTGGACTTGCTGGTGTGTTCTGGATCATTGTCCTGCTGCAGAACCCAAGTTCATTTCAGCTTGAGGTCATGAACAGATGGCCAGACATTCTCCTTCAGGATTTTTTTGGTAGACAGCAGAATTCATAGTTCCATTTATCACAGCAAGTCTTCCAGGTCCTGAAGCAGCAGAACAGCCCCAGACCATCACACTACCACCACCATATTTTACTGCTGCTATAATGTTCTTTTTCTGAAATGCTGTGTTACTTTTACACCAGATGTAATGGGGCACACGCCTTCCAAAGAGTTCAGCTTTTGTCTTGTCAGTACACAGAATGTTTTCCCAAAAGTCTTGGGGATCATCAAGATGTGTTCTAGAATGTTCTTTTTGCTCAGCAGTGGTTTTCGTCTTGGAACTCTGCCATGCAGACCATTTTTGCCCAGTGGAGGCATCAACACTGACCTTAACTGAGGCAAGAGAAGCCTTTTGAATGAGTCGTCGCTGTGCTCTTGGGGTAATATTGGTCGGCCGGCCACTCCTGGGAAGGTTCAGTGCTGTTCCATGTCTTCACCATTTGTGGATAATGGCTCTCACTGTGGTTCGCTGGAGTCCTAAAGCTTTAGAAATGGCTTTATAACCCTTTCCAGACTGATAGATCTCAATTACTTTCTTTCTCAATTGTTCCTGAATTTATCTGGATCTCGGCATGGTGTGTAGCTCTTAAGGATCTTTTGGTGTACTTCACTTTGTCAGGCAGGTCCTGTTTAAGTGATGTCCTGACTGAGAACAGGTGTGGCAATAATCAGGCCTGGGTGTGGCTAGAGACAGTGAACTCAGGTGTGATAAACCATAGTTATGTTTTAACAAGGGGGGGCAATCACTTTTTTACACAGAGCCATGTAGGTTTAGATTTTTTTTTCTCCCTTAATAATAAACACCTTCAATTAAAAACTGCATTTTGTGTTTACTTGTGTTGTTTTTGACTAATATTTAACACTTAAGTGTGACAAACATGCAAAAAATAGGAAATCAGGAAGGGGGCAAACACTTTTTCACACTACTGTATTTACCCACAATGTCACTTTGTAGTATGTAAGTATATTTTTAATATGGTGTTCAAACATCATATAAATAAACAATGTTGTCATTCTGTTAAATGAGACACGTGTGTCATAAAAGGGCAATGAATTAATTTTTCTCACCTGCTTTTATTTGCCAATTTAAGTGCAGTTCTGGGCCAAATAGGGCTCAGTTCCGACTCCCATGAAGTGTATTTTGGAGCCAAATTTGGCCCGAGTGTTGCCATCCACAGAAAGATTCGTCATGGCATTAATACTCTGGACTGTGTGTGATCTACCATAGATCCGGTTTGTGCAGGATATGCATTTTGGACCAAACGTGGCCCATCGGGTGATGAAGGCATCTCCTCTGTGGTACATGTGATAATGTCAGGTGGGACTTTCCTCATTTGGCATCAGGGTGGTCCAGACTCGGCTTTTGAGACAGGTCTAGTCAAAGCTCTGTTTAAATGAACTGAACTTGAATCACAGAAAATCACAGCCTGAGGGAAAATCCCAGCTACTCCTTCAGCTTGTGTGATTAGCACCAGGAGACAGAGCTTACTAACGGGAGAAAGAAATAAGACTTCTGTCAAAGGACTTCATCAGTACAAGGACTAAGACCAAGCAGCAGAAAAAAGGAGGTTCCTGTCTCCCCTTGCAGCTGTACACACACACACACACACACACACACACACACACACACACACCCACACACACACACACACGCACACCATTTCATTCATTCGTTATGTTTTGGAAGACCCAGCCCTTTGTGGTTAGTCACAAATCCACTACAGTATTGCTATTGGTGGAGAATGGGCTTGGTCCCAACGGTTCTTCTACACCATGTGTGAAAAGACAAAGAAGTCTGAAACACTGCACTAAATAATTAACTAAAAAAGAAGCTGCACCAGAGGAACGTACTGTATTAATGGACCAAGCCAGAACGGAGGATGGTTCCAGCTACACTCTGTTTGTTCCTGACTGTAGGACTTTATCTGCCCGTTCTGGGAGGTGAGTTTAGTTCCAGTTCTGCTTCTAATGGTCAGACTGTTTCTGCAGAACCAAACCTGCAGCAAATATTGAGTACAAGTCGTTTTTTCTTGTTTTATTCTCGATAATGGCTTCAAACATCCTAAATACGTTCCCTCTTACCAATAACCTTTCAGTTTCCCATTTGTGGTTGATTTAGAGTTTTTAAATATTCTCTCTTTGGCTGCGGTCAGTACTGACCAGTCATTTCAAACGATGACTAAGGACACATTTCAGGTTCGGTTTCAAAAGCTTTGGGGCTCCCTCACGGCGTGCTTGTTAATTCATAATAACGCCACGTTGTTATATTTACTGATACTTAAGTAAATAACTTAGGTAATTAAGCAACTCGTTATTTTACGTAAGATTGCTGAGTTTATTCCTGAATAAAAGCTCACGCTATCCGTATTTACTATATAGTACAATAGCCAAAAGCCACGTGTTAGGTTCAGTACACTATTATTAAAAGCCTTGTGCTGGAGCGACCTCTAGTGGACTTTCAAGTTCTTTGTTCTTGGCTCATTGGGTGTCTGGTCTGTACTTTCAGTGAAACCACTTGTTCACCAAAGTGGTGTTCCTGGTGGTTGTGCTCCTGATCGTGACTGGATTAATATTATTTCCAATTACATGCCAAAAGGAGTTTTGAGAGCTTTGTCTTTGACTCTGTGCTGTTTATGCAGCCTTACTCTGGATAATGTTCTGCTTTTTTGTCCTGTTTCTGTTCTTCGAGAGCTTATAAGGGAAAAAAATAACACAAAATTGACATGAATTGACTAGTTTTAGCAGCCACAGATAAGACAAATCTTCCCTTAGAATTATTTAATTTTATATATTATAACTAAAAGCATGAGGGAAGGAGACTTTTGGTTATCATATTCTTTCTCTGTTCTCTTGTTTACTCTCTTCCTCTTTCAGCTGTTTATTTTTATAACTTAAGGGCTACTTATATCTCTTTGTGTTTTCTTTCTCTTTTGTCTTTCTTTTGCACAGACTCACAAACAATCAGACCAGTAGCATCTCATATAACGAAACCACGATTAAAATAGGTTACAATTCTGTATATTTTCCTTTTCCTGCACGTCTCCTGTAGGTGAGCACTCCCTGCAGTACATCTACACGGCTCTCTCCAAACCTCTGGACCTGTCTGGCATCTATGAGTTCATCGCACTGGGCATGCTCGATGACCGAGAGCTCGACTACTACAACAGTGAGAAGCAGGTGAAGGTTCCCATGCAGAGCTGGATGAAGGAGAAGATGCAGGAGGATTACTGGGAGAAAGGCACCCAGTCCCGTAAGAGCAAAGAGCAGTGGTTCAAGGTCAATGTGGGGATCCTGATGGACCGGAGGATGAGACACAATAAATCTGGTTAGTGTCTCTTATTACAGATCGATATTTAGAATGTATTCCTGGTTCCTGATGTGTGACGGTCTGTTTCAGATCTTCATGTTCTTCAGTGGAGACATGGCTGTGTGATTAATGAAGATAAAGATGGACAGGTTATGTATGTGAAGGGCATCGATGAGTACAGCTACGACGGGTCAGAGTTCCTCTCCTTTGACGAGGAGAACTCGAGGTGGATCGCTCCAGTCCGTGCTGCTGAGGAGACCAAGAGGAAGTGGGACAATGTGGCCATCCTTAACCAGTACACCAAGAGCTACCTGGAGAAGGAGTGTGTGAGCTGGCTCTCCAAATTCATGGAGTATGGAAAACAAGAACTCAGAAACCACTGTGAGTACCAGAGGGGCTTTAATAAAATTGTTTAAATTTACTATTTAGATTCTTACTTAGATTATATAACTTATCTGCTTTCAGCTCCACCTGATGTTTTTTTGCTGATGAAGAAATCAATAACCGACCTGACTAAGAAGACCCTGACCTGCCTGGCTACGGGCTTCTACCCTAAAGATTTGGAGGTGTCTGTGAGGAAGTCCAGAACGTCCCTGCCTGAGCACATGTTAACGTCTTCAGGAGTCAGACCCAATGGTGATGGAACGTACCAGGTCAGGAAGAGTGTGGACATTGATGAGAAGAACAAAGGGCTTTATGATTGTTATGTGGATCACAGCACCCTGAAAGGACCAGTAATTAAAGGAGGAGGTGAAGGTACAGAGGGCTGTTACACTTGATCAAGCCAGCAGCAGTAAATATATAATTGTATGTCAGTAATTGTGTGTTTTTGTGTGTGTTTTTCAGCTGTTGTACTAAGCAGTGACAATTCTGTCATTCCCACTAGTAGTGTTAGTGAAATGCTGATTGGAGTGGTGACTGGAGTTGTGGTTGTTGTGATGCTGGCTGTGATAGTATGCTTCCTCCTTAAAAAGGGATTAATACTCAGTGAGTAGAACTCCATCATGAATGAAATGGTTTCACATTTACAGAGGTCTTTTCTCCACAGTGATTTACAGACGCTTGCAGCAAGAAGCATCTCATAGAGAGAAACATTTGTGTGTGGGATTGATGGCTGAGACAATTTGTAGGAAATAATAATGTAGAGAATATGAGTGAATATTGTCCTTATTTAGTCCAGTGAACAGAGTCGCTGTAGAATCTTGTGTCCGCAGGGGGTAAGTTTTTTGGGAGCATGGCATCCTCAGTCTACCAGAAAACTGGAACTGACGATGGAAGACCAGACTGAGTGGAGCTGGAACTGGCACCAGAAGAAAAGCTTGGAGAGAAAACAGAATGTGTAGTTAGGGACATTAAGAACACTATTCTATTCTACTAGTCTGTTAACACAACATGTGTGAGGGACTCTGGTGCCAGGGATATTTACAGTCTGACTCCCTGAGTTATCACGACCCGACATTCCTCTGTTGGCAGTGAGGTCATGACCTCCTGTGTTACCTGTTTTGAGTTTAGGATGCAGCTGAAGTTCCACAAAAAGTGTTGTAAGAGTGTTGTGTGTGTAACTTTTCATCTGTTTATCTTTCCCAGCCATGAGGCATCAGGATAGATCTCGAGAAACAGCTACAGAACTGTGACCTATAGCTCAGCACTTACAGGTAGGTGGTGTTTGGTGTTTTGGCCACTTGGTCTTCAACGACTCTAAATAATATCTAGAAATGAGGTGACTCTGTGCTTAAGGCTCTGTATGAGTAATTCCAAACTCCTTTTTGTGTTTCTTTAAACAGAATGAAGACACGGCCCTAAATCTTGACCATCTGAGGTTTAAAGTTTACAGTTACAAGTTTACCTGATCAATTTGACAGTAACAAAGTCATTTAGTTTCAGGTAATTTGGTGCTTTACCAATTTGTGGACTTTCCGCAGATTTTTTCTGTCATGTCAAAAGGTAGCCTTCACATCTCCAAATCAGCTCAACAACCTAAACAAAACCAATCAGATACAGAAAGTGGACTTCACATAACATGACGTATCACCAGTGTTGTTACAGCTCTGGAAGTGGCATTATTTTTAGTTTGCTGTTACTTTTTAGTTTTGATTTTGTGAAAGATTCGCGTTTCGATCCTATGAACTGAATGCTGCTACTGGATGTAAATGCTAAACTCAAACACCACATTCACTAAATCACTGGCATTACCTCTAACTTATTGTTTACAACTGTAGCCACTGGGTGTAAATCACTAATAAGTAATAAGAGACTTTTAAAATGTTGTTTGTGAAATCTCAGTCTGTTTGTTGACTGTGAATAACAAAGATATTGGTGCTATTTCTTTTTTTTTTTTAATAAAAGACCAGGAATTTTGGAACAATCCCACTTTCATACTTGTTTGATTATTTTCTAAATAAAGGTCAGCTTTTCATGTCCCTTTGCATTTTAGTACGACTTTAACTTTCTAGACTGGGTAATGAGTTACAGAGGATTTGCTGAGGTAAATCGGATTCATACCTTATCCGCTATGTAGTGCACTATGTAGAGTGCTTTTCTGTTTTTATGTGTACTAACTGAAAGCACCCAGTACCACTTCTGAACACTCATTAAAGCCCACAATGCACCGCGGTAGGTAAGTGTCCAAATTATGTCTCTTAAAGGAGACTGGGTGGTCGTTCAGCACTTTATAGTGTCTAGGGAATAGGGAGCAATGCGCTGTATAGAACACAGCCTTCAGTTTAACCAGTCTTCAGTATAAGCGGAAATTTTGTTATGGAACTACGGCGAATCGCTGAATCGACTCTAATCGATTCACCAGGCTTTGAATAAAAGAACCGACTCTCAGCCTGAACTATCCTGACATGTTACAGAGTAAAATAAAATAACGAGTGTTTTTGCTGATGTTTATTGTGTAAATATTTTGATTTTGGTGTTTGGTGTCAGCTTTGTTAAGTGAATCGACACTTAAAATAAACAATGCGTTGAACCTGGGTCAACTCTTAATCGATCGACTTTTTCCAGGACTGATTTATCGAACGAACCAGACAAAACTCGTTATAAAGGTACAGCAGTGACAGGTTACTGCTGTTTGATGTGGTGTTAAAGTTTGGTGAAAGTTAGATCATTAGTTGTTTTTTTGTTTGCTTTGTGTATCGATTGCTAACCTGTTACCTCATAGCTGAATCAGAGAATCGACTCCCATTGCGCTCGATCACAGAATATCGTCAGGGCCGTATATTTCAACGTAACATTCTACCTGATTAATGGAGTTTGGAATTGTGTTAGATAAAACAATGTCATAAATAATAATGCCTTTATTATTATATTACATTTTGCTAAATGAACCCACTCTGGTTTTACTTTAATTCACAAGGCATGAAAGCAAAGAATCAACTCCCATTGCGAGTGAATCGACTCTAATTCGACCTTAATCCACCATGCATTGAATCAGAGAGTCGGTTCCCCTGAAAAGACTCCTAGTCTGAAGCGGATGTGAGATCACTGGCAGGTCGTTCGACTCGGCTCTGGATTCCAGAGCTTTGATAGTGGTAATCTCACAGGTAGTAAACACAACCATGGAGGCCGCGGATCCCCAGTGCTCGAGTGACAGCGGGCCGGCCAGCAGAGGAGGCTTCCCGGGCGGGGAGAGCAGCAGTGAGCGGGGCGGCGGGCGAGCCGGAGGCAGTGGCGGAGAGGGAGAACGGGAGCAGCGGGACCGAGAGCGGGCTACGTTCGAGTGTAATATCTGCTTAGACACGGCCAGAGACGCCGTGATCAGTATGTGCGGACATCTCTTCTGGTAATGACTTGTTCTGGTTTATTTGCACATTCATAACTTCGTTGCGTTTAGATTTAATGCACTAAAAACATAGCTTGATCCCTTCTTTTAACGTCACCTGACTTTCCATCCAAAACAATTTATGGAATTTAATTAAACCGATTATATTAACAGGATTAGACTATCTGTAACACCACCATCTACTGTACACCAGTGACACTGACATGGTAGCATGGTACTGACAGAGGGTATCATAGTACTGTTGTGTAGGGCTGTTGGTGTGATTGTGTAATGGTGGGGTTATGTAGAGGTGTTGGTACAGTTATATGATGGTGGGGTTATGTAGAGGTGTTGGTACAGTTATATGATGGTGGGGGTTATGTAGAGGTGATGGTACAGTTATATGATGGTGGGGTTATGTAGAGGTGTTGGTAAAGTTATATGATGGGGGGGTTATGTAGAGGTGATAGTGGGGTTATATAGAGGTGTTGGTACAGTTATATGATGGTGGGGTTATGTAGAGGTGTTGGAACAGTTATATGATGGGGGGTTATGTAGAGGTGTTGGTACAGTTATATGATGGTGGGGTTATGTAGAGGTGTTGGTACAGTTATATGATGGTGGGGTTATGTAGAGGTGTTGGTCCCGTTCTCTGCTGGTGGGGGTTCTGTCGCGGTGTTGTTTCCCGTTCTATGATGGTGGGGGGTTATGTAGAGGTGTTTTTTGTACAGTTTATATGATTGGGGGTTATGTCAGGTGTTACAGTTATCTTAATAGGGGTTAGTAGAGGTGTTGGTACGTTCTAGATGGTTGGGTTAAGTAGAGTGTTGGTACAGTTATGCTGGTGGGGTGGGGTTATGTCGAGGTGTCGTACAGTATATGTGGTGGTGTTTATGTAGAGGTGTGGTACAGTATAATGATGGGTGGGGTATGTAAAGGTGTTTTGGTACAGTTATATGATTGTGGGGTTTGTGAGGTGTTGGGTAGCAGTTATATGATGGTGGGTTATGTAGAGGTGTCGGTACAGTTATATGGTGGTGGGGTTTATGTAGAGGTGTTGTTACAGTTATATGATGGGGTTATTAGAAGTGTTTGGTACGTTTTATATGATGGTGGTGGGGTTTCTGTAGAGGTTTGGTACAGTTATATGATGGTGGGGTTATGTAGATGGTGTTGGTACGTATATGATGGTTGGGTTAATGTGAGGTGGTTTGGTACAGTTATATGATGGTGGGGTTTTTTATAGGTGTTGTTCAGTTATATGATGGTGGGGGTGGGGGGGGTTTATGTTAGAGGTGTTGGTCCCGTTCTCTGCTGGGGGGTTTGGTCGCGGTGTTGTTACAGTTAATATGATGGGGGGGTTTTATGTAGAGGTCTTGGTACAGTTTACATGATGGTGGGGTTATGTAGAGGTGTGGGTACAGTATCTGATGGGGGGTATGTTCGGTGTTGGTACAGTTAATTATGGGGGGTTATGTAGCGGTGATTGGTTACAGTTATATGATGGGGGGGTTATTATAGGTGTTGGTACAGTATATGATGGGGGGGTTATGTAGGGTGTTGGTACCGTTTATATTATGGGTGGGGTTAATGTAAGGTTGTTGTTACAGTTATATGATGTGGGTGGTTATGTAGAGGTGTTTGTACAGTTATATGATTGGGGGGGGTTACGTATAGGTGTTTTGTGACAGTTTATATGATGGTGGGGGTTTAAGTTTAGAGTTGTTTTGTCACAGTTATATGATTGGTGGTTTACTTTATAGTTTGTTTTTACTTGTCTCTTCATGTGGTGGTTCATGTTACAGTTTTTTGTGTTACCAAGTTCTCTTCTTTTTGTTTTATTTTCGCTTGTTGTTTTGTTCTAGTTATCTTACTTTTTTGTTCTTATTTCATGTTTTGTACATTTATCTTCAATTTTTTGTTTCTTTTCTCGATTTTTTTTTACCGTGTCTCTGAATTGTGGGGTTATGTAGCGGGTGTTTACAGTTTCTATGATGGTTTGGGGGGGGGTTATGTGAGTGTGTTGGGTGTACAGTTTTTATATTATGGGGGATATTTTGTGGTGGTTGGTACAGTTTATGATGGTTGGGGTTATGTTAGAGGTGTTGGTACCGTTATATGATGGTGGGGTTATGTAGAGGTGTTGGTACAGTTATATGATGGTGGGGTTTTATGTAGAGGTGTTGTACAGTTATAATGATGGTGGGGGGGGGGTTTATGTGATGGTGTTTGTTTACCAGTTATCTTCTGGTGGGGGGGTTCTGTCGACGGGTGTTGGGTCCCGTTCCTCTGCTGGGGTTCTGTCTCAGGTGTTGTCCAACTTTCTATGCTGGTGGGGTTATGTCGAGTGTTGGTCTCCCGTTTTCTTGGCTGTTGGGGTTCTGTCGCGGTGGTTGGTCACATTTCTCTGCTGGTGGGGTTATGGTAGAGGTGTTGGTACAGTTCTATGCATGGGGGTTATGTTAGCGGTGTTACCGTTATATTGGGGTTATGTCAGCGGTGTTGTTCACCGTTATATGATTGGTGGGGTTCTGTAGACGGTGTTGGTCACATTTCTATGCTGGGGGGATTCTGTCGCGGTGTTGGCTACAGTTATCTTATGGGGGGGTTATGCGAGGTGTTGGTACAGTTTTTTTCTCCTGCTGGGGGGGTTCTGTAGCTTGTTTGTGTCCCTTTCTCACTGCTGGTTTTGTTTCTTAGATATGTTGGTACGTTAATAATGATGGGGGGGTTATGTAAGGTGTTGGTACAGGTTATATGATTGGTGTGGTTATGTAGAGTGGTGTTACAGTTATATGATGGTGGGGGGGTTATGGTAGAGGTGTTGGTACAGGTTATATGATTTTTGTTGTTATGTAGAGGTGTTGGTACAGTTATATGATGGTTTTATTGTAAGATGTGTTTTTACAGTTATCTGATTGGTTGTGGGGTTATTGTTAGATTTGGTTTGGTACATATTTATATTCTTTTTTGTTTATTTATAGGTGGTTTTTTACCGTTCCGTATTCCATTTGTTTTTCTTTAGATGTTTTGGGTACCGTTCTCTGCTGGTGGGTGGGTCTTGTTTTTTTTCGCCCCCCGGTTTGTTGGTCCCGTTCTCTTGGCTTGGGGTTTCTGTCGCGGGTGTTGGTCCCGTTCTCTGCTGGTGGGTTCTCGTTCGCGGTGTTGGTCCGTTTCCTGGTGGGGGTTCTGTCGCGGTGTTGGTCCCCGTTTTACTTTCTGGTGGTGTTCTGTCCGGTGTATGGTCGTTTCCCTCTGCTGGGGGGTTCTGTCCCGCGGTGTTGGGTCCCGTTTCCTGCTGGTGGGTTCTGTCGCTGTGTTTGTGGTCCGTTATCTGCCCTGGGGGTTCTGTCGCGGTTTTTGGTCCCTTTTTCCTGCTGGGGGGTTCTTTCGACGGTGTTGTCCCTTTCTCTGCTGGGGGGTATCCTGTTCGCGGTGTTGGTACGTTAATTATGGGGGTTATGTAGAGGTGTTGGTACAGTTATCATGATTTTTGTTGGTGGTGTTTTCATGTAACAGTGTTGGTCCCTTTATCTATGGTGGGTTCGTAGAGGTGTTGGTACAGTTATATGATGGGGGGTTATGTCGAGGTGGGTGGTGTTCGGTACAGTTACATGATGGTGGGGTTATGTAGAGGTGTTGGTACAGTTACATGGATGGTGGGGTATGTTAGAGGTGTCGGTACAGCATATATGATGGGGGGTTATGTAGGGGTTTTGGTACAGTTTATGATGGTGGTGTTTATGTAAGAGGTGTTGTTACAGTTTATATGAATGTTGGGGTTATGTAGAGGTGGTTTGGGTACAGTTACATGGTGGTGGTGTTATGTAGAGGTTGTCGGTACAGCTAAATATGATGTGGGGGTTAATGTAGAAGGTGTTTGGTACAGTTTTATATTATGGGGGTGTTATGTAAGAGGTGTTTTGGTACAGTTATAGGTTGTGGGGTTAATGTAGAGGTGTTGGTACAGTTTATGATGGGGGTTATGTAGAGGTGTTGTACAGTTTATAATGATGGTGGGGTTATGTAGAGGTGTTGGTACAGTTATATTGATGGGGGTTATGTAGAGTGGTTTGGTACAGTTATTTATGTGGGGTTTATGTAGAGTGTGTTGGTACAGTTTAATATGATGGGGGTTTAATGTAGAGGTTTTGGTACAGTTATATGATGGGGGTGTTTTTATGTAGAGGGTTGTTGGTACAGTTTATATGATGGTGGGGTTATGTAGAGGTGTTTGTTACAGTTATCTGACTGGTGGGGTTCTGTAGCGGTGTTGGTATAGTTCTCTGATGGTGAGGGTGGGTTCTGTCGCGGTGTTGGTACAGTTATATGCTGGTGGGGTTATGTCGACTGTGTTGGTCTAGTCTCTGCTGTGTGTTGATGTAGAATGTGTTGGTACCAGTTCTATGATGGTGGGTTATGTCATCTGTGTCTTTGGTACCGTTTATATGATGGTGGTGTTGATGTAGAGGTGTTGTTACAGCTATAATGATGGGGGGGTTATGTATAGGTGTTGTTGACAGCAGCTGATATGATTGTGGGTTATGTAGAGGTTTGGGTACAGTTTATGATGGTGGGTTTTATGTAGAGTGTTGGGTACCGTTTTATAATGATGGTGGGGGGTTATGTAAGGTGTTGTTACAGCTATTGATGGTGGGTGTTATGTAATGTGGGTTTTGTTAACTGCTATATTTTTGGTGTTATGTAGAGGTGTTGTTACAGCTATATGATGGTGGGGTTATGTAGAGGTGGTTGTTGCAGCTATATGATGGTGGGGTTATGTAGAGGTGTTGTTGCAGCTATATGATGGTGGGGTAATACAATACAGTTATGTAGAGAATCTTTTAAATCTCAGCTCATGCTCTTCACTGGTTGTCGATATTTTGGTAATTGCTCCACCCTGTAGTTAATGACCCACAGTTCAATAGTTCCTGCTGATAAGGGCTGTCATACGGTTTTAATGGTCCTGTCATTCTATCACACCATCGATTAAAATCGATTTTTAATTACCTAAACATTAACCGCTTATGAGTTAATTGTTTTGTTGTAAACACCGTAGGGAACACCATCAGAGGGAAGACTTTCTTTTAAAGCACATGGTCATTTCCCAGTGGTGGTGTTACTAATCCTACTTAAAATCTGTTAATAAGGTATTGGAAATTCTTAATTTCTCCCCCATTTCTCCGTCCTTTGTCATCCTTTCTTTGTTTGTTATTGCTCATTTCCCCCTCTCTGTGTAGTCTTTGTTCCTCCCGCTTTTGTCTCTCCTTAACATGCCCACACACCCAGAGTCATGTTCAGAAGTTGGACATTGTTTCCTGTGACCCGTCTGACATTGGAGTGTTAAAGATAAACCCGTGAGCCTGTTCCTACAGCGGTGTGAGGTTTAATAAACAGCTCTGTTTAGAGTCGAACCCTTTCCACCCTGCTCACACTGGCCTTTTTTGTTTAGCCCTAAACTGCTCGGGGGAGTCTGATTACAGAATCTGCTTCAGGCAGAAGCTCTGTTAGCGTGTGGCCCTCAGCCTTCAGTACTCTCTCCATTTCTGTATCAACAGCAGCTAAAACCTCATCAGAGTGCAACACAAGTCCTTAGAGTAGATCAGGAGAACCCCATCAGGTAACTGAGAACAAAACAATATTCTCAGTCCTTTACTGACTGAGGAACGTGAGCCAGTAGTACTGTACATATGTGTGAGTGGCAGAAGTATGTGGACCTTTGCTTTCAGGAGTCTGATCTGGATCCAGACGGGTTTAGTGTTAGGACGTGTTGAGCTGCTGTTGTCCATGACCCAGCGTCTACCTGAACTAACTGACCTACTGCACGTTTAAATACATTTGCTTGAACAAGTTCTCTGTCTGTCTGTCTCTCCTCTCTCACAGCTGGCCGTGTCTCCATCAGGTAGGAGCTTAACTCTTGTTTATGAGTGTTATCGGTTCCCCGTAGCACAGTCCGTTTGTTTTGTGTTGTTTATCAGACTTGCTTTTTCTTTCTGAACTCTCTTCCTCCATGGCCCTCTCTTCTCCCTCTTTCCCCATCTTCTCTCATGCTGTGCTCTCTCCCTTTTCTCCTTTCCTGCTCCCTCGTTTCTCCATCCCTCCGTCCCCATGCTCCCTCTTCCTGATCTTTTTCCCTGCATGCTCCCTCCTTTCTCCCCATTTTTCTTTCTACCTTTGTCTCTGCTTTGTCCTGCTCTTCTCCTTCCTTCCTCCCACTTTGCTTGGTTCTTTCTCTTTTCTCCTTCTCTTCTCCCTCTTGTCTCATTTTGTTCTCCCTTTTTCCTTTTTCCTTTCTTTCTCCTTTCTCTACCTGTGCTTTTTCTCATTCTCCCTTTTCTCTCATTCCATTCTTCCTCTCGTCTCCCTCCTTTCTCCCTCCGTGCTCCCTTTGCCAGTGGTTGGAGACGAGGCCGAGCAGACAGCAGTGTCCTGTGTGTAAAGCAGGAATCAGCAGAGATAAAGTCATTCCTCTGTACGGGCGTGGCAGCACCAGTCAGGAGGATCCCAGGTAGGAGCAGCTCCTCCCCATTACCCTGCACCGTCTGTGTATAATCCTGTAGAGGTCCTCATGGCGTCCTGTGTTTGTTATGCTTACAGATTAAAAACCCCACCTCGACCTCAGGGACAGAGGACAGAGCCCGAGAGCAGAGGGGTGAGTCCCCGGAACTCCCTCATTAATTATTACTTGTTACCTGTTACCAACAGTTCATCGCAAACTAGAATTAAGATGCATATTTATATCTGTGTGTGTGTGTGTGTGTGTGTGTGTGTAGTTTCAGGGATTCGGTGACACCGGGTTCCACATGTCTTTTGGAATCGGTGCTTTTCCTTTCGGCTTCTTCACCACAATCTTCAACACCAACGACCCGTTCCACAGAGCAGGTACCTACTGCTGCTTTTGGCCTCCCTCTGTTTCTTTCTCTATCCTCCTCGTTTTCTCCTTCATGGCTCGTTCTGTGCTCCCTCTACCTTTGCCCTGTCTCCTTCCCCCCCCCCCCCCCCCCCCTCCATCAGAGTGCCGGTATCATCCGTGGCTGTGACCTTTTTGAGGATAACCGGTATCTGTTAGTAACTGACACATGATACGTAACTGGGGAATCGGAGAGGCGTTACGTGGGTCCTTCATGTTATGAGTGTTTGTCCAGCAGAGGGCACACTCTAGTTAGCCCTGCTTTTGTTTCTTTGTAGCTGTAAAACCAGTTGAGTCTGTTCCCGACGGTGTGTGTGTGTTTGGTTTCTCAGACGTTCGCTACGGCGCAGATCAGCAAGCCAATGGGAACGCCAACAACGGCAACAACAACTGGCAGGACTCGCTCTTCCTCTTCCTGGCCATCTTCTTCTTCTTCTGGATGCTGAGTGTGTGAGGGAGTGAGGGATCTGGTACTGGGAGAGAGTCGACTGGGACACACACACACACACACACACACACACACACAGAGTGTTTGGCACAGCTGAGTGACAGTATTACAGAGGAGGGAGGTTAGAACGATGACATAACACGCGCACACCCGCGCCCCCGCCCCGCCCCGCCCCGCCCGCCCCCCGTGCTGAGTGATGACGTATTTCATACCAAAGAAGGGGTGTTCCATGCTGGTGTGTTCGGTGTTCGTGTTCGAGCCGGACCTGATCCCTTATGGTAGTGTTACTATTCTTATTATTATTAGTATTACAGACCTGCAGGAATCGAACCTGCATCCTAAGCCCTACAGCCGGTCCGGTAGCTGCTCTCACACACACACACACCGCGTTACCACGGCCCGGTCCCAGTGTGTGTCGGTGGAAGGCGAGCTGTGCTTGTAGCCGTGCAGAATCGATCGCTCCCTGCTCAGTGAGGCCCTGCATGTACAGATGGAGGTGTTACACCATCAGATGGAATGTGTCCTGGCTCAGGTTTCCTTTGACCCCGTTCAGAAACACTTTCTGAGTGTCTGCTTGTAGGGCTTTCATTTCTGCATGTGCAGAGTACGTGTACGTGTTCAACCATCTCTAACATGTGGAAACGGATGGTGAAAACATGTTCACTTTTCAGTTATTTACTGCAAATTGAATCTGTACTTGCTCAAAAACAGATGTTCACGTAATCAAACTGAATCTGTACTTGCTCCGTTTTTAAACTATTTACATGTTGAAATAGGATTTTTACCTGTCAAAACAACGCTTACCTGCTGGATTTGAATTCTAACTTTGGCAAATTGAAATTTTAAATGTTAATCTATTTCTACAAATCAGACTTCTGCGTGTACAGCTACGATCTCGACGTGTCCCAGTTGAACTTTTACTTGTACTAATTGTCCTTCGAGTCATTTTGACTCGTAGACCGAAGTGAGAACGAATTGAACAGTTTCTACATGCACGAGTAGCTCTTAGGTGTACAGGCGGAGGTTCTACATGTGCAAACACTGTTTTTACATGTTGAAATTCAATTGTTGTTTGTAGAAATTACATTTTTACATGTTCAAAATCAATTTCTACATGTTCAAACAGTTGTTACATGTTGAATTTGCACATGAGCAACTTTACGAGTAAAGTTTTTACACGTTCAAAACAATTTCTGATTCTTCAAATGAATCTTTTACATGTACAAATAGAAGTTTAAGCAATTTTTACATGTTGAGGTTGAATTTTTGCTTGAGGAAATTGAGTTTTTACACGTTCAAGAACAATCTCTATGTACAAATTGAACTTTTACATGTACAAAAACAGTTTTTACATGTTGAAATTGAATTGTTTGTAGAAATAACATTTGTACATGTTCAAAATCAATTTCTACATGTGCAAATTGAATTCGTTCATGTTCAAACAATTGTTACAAGTTGAACTTAAATTTTTACATGGTCAAAAACAATTTCTGCTTCTTTTACATGTAGAAGTAGAATTTTTACGAGTTTAAACAATTTTTACATGTTGAAGTTGAATTTTTGCTTGAGGAAATTGAATTTTTGCACGTTCACGAACAATCTTTTGAACTTTTACATGTACAGAAACTATTTTTGCATGCTGAAATTGAAGTATTGCTTGTGCAAATGGGATTTTAACAGGTTCAGAAACTCTCTACATGTTCAGATTGAACTTTGACACGTTCAAATCGAAGCTCATGTTCAAAACCAATATTTACACGCTCAAATTCGAGATTTTCCCGTACTAATTACGTTTTTTTTTCACGTTCAGAAACGATGTCTAACAAGCTCAAATTGGAATTTTACTTGTTTGAGTCGAAGTTCTGCCTGTAGAAAGTGTAACTTTGCATGTTCAGTAATGATGATGACATGTTCACGTTGAAATAATTTTTCCTCGCTGAAATGGAGTTATCTATGGAAAGCCATTTTAACGTTTAATCCATTTCTCTTGATAATACAACATTAAAGTCACACCAGTGAAAGTCCAGTATCCACTAGTAAGAATAACACGTTACTGGTGTGAGTTGAGTTCTTGATATTAAGGAGAGCAGTACTGAAAGCGGAAGCAGCGTGCCGTAGTCGTGGCGTTCTCACAGAGAACCGAACAGCTCCTGCATGCTGGCCGGCTCTAGCTTTGTTCCCTGAGAGCGAGATCAACCGGACTGTAGGGCTCAGAATGCATCCTCATTCCTCACTCACCTGTGTGTGTGTGTGTGTGTGTGTGTGTGTGTGTGTGTGTGTGTGTGTGTGTGTGTGTGTGTGTGTGTGTGTGTGTGTGTGTGTGTGTGTGTGTGTGTGTGTGTGTGTGTGTGTGTTACAGGTGTATATAAGATGCCGTACGTGAGTAATGATTTTCAGTGTTGGGTTGTGGGATTGATCTCCGTTTGTCTGATTGTAGAAGTGATTTCTCACGTGAATACTTTATTCTCTCTCTGATTGGCTGGTGAGGAACAACAGCCCGCCTCCTCTCAGTCTTATCACTTGTCAGAGGAGCCTCGGGGCAGCAGATGGGCGGAGTTTGTATTAGATGTAGGTGCGAGCCCATCAACATCTAATAGTATTAATGTAATAATTCGAGTGAATGATCAGCAGTGGCTGATGGGATATGTAGTTCAGTACGGTCCCGGAGGAGAGGAGTGGCCTCTGCTGGTAGACACAGAATAAACGAGAAGCTTGTTTGGGGCTCTGTGGGTGGTACGGGAAAGCTTACTGCACTAACTGTCCGACTGGAAGAGAGATGTGATCTGTTTGACTAATCCACTGAATAAATGTTTCCTACTGTATCAAACCCGGGGCCGGTCTCTTATTGGTGGTGTGCTGAAGCTCCAGGCTCGCTCACTCACAGGGGTCAGACCAGCTTTCCCACAGCCTTATCTGTAGGACTTTTACCTTCTCACTCAGTTGTTGGTTGTTTATTTATTTATTTTTTTATATATACTTTCTTTCCATTGTAGTCGTGATAATTTTGTTTTTTTTACAAGTTTGATATTACCCACTTTGCATGTTTTCCAGTTGTTTTATTTTATATATTTTTTATTTTTTATAGTTTCATTTTATGTATAGTTTATTTCCATTTTAGTTCTGGCAATTTTGTTTTTTTATTACAAGCTTGTTTTTTTTTTAAGTTGTACTTTTTATTAGTTTTGCTTTCTATTTGTCAGTTTCGGTTGTTTTTATTTATTAATTTTAGTATATTTTTATTTCATTTTATATGTAATTTGTTCTGGTAATGTTATATTTTTATTACAGCTTGATTTTATTTATTTATTTTTAGTTTTGCTTTTTGTTTGTCAGTTTTTGTTTGTTTTTATATATTAATTTAAGTGTATATGTGTGTGTATATATATATATATATATATATATATATATATATATATATATATATATATATATATATATATATATAGAAAAATAGAAATGACATATAAAATGAAAAAAAAAGACTATATATATATATATATATATATATATATATATATATATATATTCATATTCTTTTTTTCATTTTATATGTCATTTCTATTTTTCGTTCTGGTAATATTTTTATTACAGCTTGATTTTATTTTTCTTTCTATTTGCCAGTTGTTTATTCATTTGTTTTTTTTACTTTTATGTGAATTTAAATATACTGTCATTTCCTTTTATGACAAGTTACTTTCCGTTTTAGTTCTGGCAATTTTATATTTTTATTACAACCTTTTTAAAAAGTTTTGCTTTATATTTTTCAGTTGCTGGTTGTTGGTTGCATGTTATATATTTTTATGCAATCGCTAATAATAATATATTTACATATATATCTTTATTGCAGAAACATAAGCAGTAGTTATACTACTGATGTTGGTTGTGCTGCTTTTATATTTGACTGGAACAGAATCAAACACAGAACACAGAGGCCTAAGAAAGAGTTAGAGGTTACCTGAACGAGCGAGCAGGCTACACCCCGTCATGCTGACGTGGAACCTGAGCTCAAATAATGTCTGAAAGTATCCTGCTCTGAGCTTATGATTTGCATCAGTAAGAATAAGGAGGACGATGGAGGAGGCTCATGGGTAATTACAAACTGGCTGCTTGGCTGGTGCTCGAGTTCCGATGCGCTTGTCCTCCAGCACACCAATACTATTAGGACATGTCCAGGAATCGTGCTGCAGTTTCCCTCCAGAGCTCTTCTGCTGGCGGTGACATAAGCATTAAGACGTTCAAATGATATTTTATCATTTTAATAAGTGACCAGCTTAAACTCCACACACAATTTATCTCGTTTGTGTTATACATAAATGACTTTTATTATGTACCGGTCTCCGAACTGCCAGAGCAACTCCTACAGTCAGAAGAAGATGGAGCATGGCTGAAAGTGTCCTACATTCTCTAGGATGGACCAGAAATGACTTTATATCACCCTTTAAAACAGATAAACTTCACCTTCTACCGCTGTTTACTGCTGTGAACTTCCCACATCTTACTTAGGAGCCTCCCTCCAATAAGAACAAAGCAGTCAGTCAGCATCAGCTGTTGCTGGGTAGATTCTGACCGCACAACACGGTGTGGTGAACCAATTAAAAGAATATACCAATTTAAACCTGAAAAAAGTACCATCATTATATTTTATGAATTACATTCACACAGATGGATATTTATTTATGTAGTTGTAATTATTTGCGGAATTTTTTTAATCCCACTTTTTCATGGTCAGGATCATGGTGAAATTAGTGATATTTAACTTGGAATTAATTACTAATTATACCCCAGTTAGTTCTAACTTCGCAATCTGATTGGCTGAGAGACGATTTTCCCGTGCTATTACTGCACGATAATGGCACTCTGACCGGCGCTTTGTAAGTATTACTCTGCGGCATGCACACGTAACTTAGCCACGATGTCCGCCCTAGAAAGCACATTGGAGGTCGTGCTGTAATGTGAGATATTAACACGGGTGTTCCGATACTCTACCTGCAGACTCGTGCCTATGACCGCATCACACCCGTACCAGTATCTCACACAAAGGCACTCCCTCTCGTGCATTATTGCATAAATAAAACAAAAGTTGAGGTTATTTATGGATATGTGAAGTGGAGGGAGCAGGTAAAGCCATGACTGAAAACTAGCAATGATTGTAATTACAATAATTCTTAATAAAATTAAAATACTTCACTAAAACTCAGTGCTAGTTTAAACACAGTATCCAATATGACTTTTTTTTCCTCTTCAAGACATTTTAGAACAAGCAATGTGTCCTAGATCTAAACAAGCTCATCCCAAAAAGTCTGTAAACATCTCTCTAAACTTTAGATGCGTCACCACTGAGAGCTTCATCAAAACCTGATAGTCTGTACATGAGAGAAATGCATCAGGTGATGGACGTCCAAGCTTTCTTCACAGATCTGATATGAAGATCAGACTCACTCAAATCCTGAATCGGAAACACAGCAATTAGAAAAACTCAGTCACAAGAAAGAATCTCACTTATTACTAGTAATATGACTGTTAGTGATCGAGTCCAATTCAAGACCGAGACTGTTAGTGATCGAGTCAGAGTCAAAACCGAGACTGTTAGTAATCGAGACTGAGTCAAGATGAGACTGTTAGTGATCCAGTCGGACTCGATTACTAACAGTCCCGGTCTTGAGTCAGACTCGATCACTAACAGTCTCATCTTGACTCGGTCTCGGTCTTGACTCGGACTCGATTACTAACAGTCTCATCTTGACTCGGACTCTATCACTAACAGTCTCGGTCTTGAGTCAGAGTCAAGATGAGACTGTTAGTGATCGACTCCGAGTCAAGATAAGACTGTTCGTGATCGAGTCCGAGTCAAGACCGAGACTGTTAGTGATCGAGTGCAATTCAAGACCAAGACTGTTAGTGATCGAGTCCGAGTCAAGATGAGACTGTTAGTGATAGAGTCCCGAGTCAAGGCAGAGACTGTTAGTGATCGAGTGCAATTCAAGACCAAGACTGTTAGTGATCGAGTCCGACTCAAGATGAGACTGTTAGTGATAGAGTCCGAGTCAAGATGAGACTGTTAGTGATAGAGTCCCGAGTCAAGGCAGAGACTGTTAGTGATCGAGTGCAATTCAAGACCAAGACTGTTAGTGATCGAGTCGGAGTCAAGATGAGACTGTTAGTGATCGAGTCCGAGTCAAGAAATGGAAGAGACAGAGGACTTGGTAGTGATCGAGTGCAATTCAAGACCAAGGATGTTAGTGATCGAGTCGGAGTCAGGAGACTGTTAGTGATCGAGTGCAATTCAAGACCAAGACTGTTAGTGATCGAGTCCGACTCAAGATGAGACTGTTAGTGATCGAGTCCGAGTCAAGATGAGACTGTTAGTGATCGACTCTGAGTCAAGATAAGACTGTTCGTGATCGAGTCCGAGTCAAGACCGAGACTGTTAGTGATAGAGTTCCGAGTCAAGGCCGAGACTGTTAGTGATCGAGTGCAATTCAAGACCAAGACTGTTAGTGATCAAGTCGGAGTCAAGATAAGACTGTTAGTGATCGAGTCCGAGTCAAGACTGAGACTCTTAGTGATCGAGTCCGAGTCAAGACCGAGACCTTTGATAATGGAACCCGAGTCGAGACCGAGACTTTTACTAATCGAGTCTTTAGTCACACCAAGGCAAAGTAACTTTAGGAAGTAAATGATGGTGATGATTCTGTTTCCCTTCATAAGAAGATAAATTAAACCCTTTTAAACCGCTTTGTCCCCTGATTTACTCACCAATGACCTCCACGCTGCTCACTGATGAACCATCATTGCTGCCTCTGCCTGAAAGCACCAACATAACCGGGATAATTATACAATATATAAACCATAAGTCATATACAGAGGCGCTTGGAAGTTTGTGAACCCTTTAGAAGCTTTGATATTTCTACACAAATATGGGGCACACGCTTGTGGAAGTGTATTATGGAACGAACAAAGGGGATTTATGAAGAGCTCAGGAAAAGGTTACAAAACCATCTCTAAGTAGTTTGGATTTCAGAGAAAAACAAGTCTAAGTACATTTCTTTGTGTTTTTTTCAAGTAAAAGTAAAAAGTAACGTAAATGAACTTGGTGCGGATGATGATAGTTTACCAGAGTCACTTGAGGAATCGATGCTCTCGTTCTTCTCATAGCTCCTTTGTGAACCTAAAAAAGAAAGAAAATGTTTAAAATACAATTAAAATAGTGAAAAGTAAAGAAAAAATTGGGAGTACCACTCACTGGTCAGCATGTTCTTTTTAAGGAGAAAGCAGACCCCGGCCACCACAAACAACGTCACCAGAACTAAAATGACTATACCAATCAGTGCACCAATAAGCTCAAGGGGAATCATGGGGATGTCGTTGCTTAGTATAATAGCTTTGAACACACAAACACACACAATTAATAAGAATTACCGGACATTCACAGTTTTACTGCTGCTGATTGGTAATATACCAGTTCTCTACTGTTACCTGCAGCCCCTCCTACAATTTTTGGTTTTTCCAGGGTGCTGTCATCTACATAACAATCAAAAAGCCCTTTGTCCTTCTCATCAATGTCCACACTCTTCCTGAGCTGGTACGTTCCATCACCATTGGGTCTGACTCCTGAAGACGTTAACATGTGCTCAGGCAGGGACGTTCTGGACTTCCTCACAGACACCTCCACATCTGGAGGGTAGAAGCCCGTAGCCAGGCAGGTCAGGGTCATCTTAGACGGGTCAGTTATTGATTTCTTTATCATTATGAAAACATCAGGTGGAGCTGAAAGAAGAAAAGGGATTCAAATGCTGGTCCAATCTATATGAATAATTAAGTTAATTAGACTCCCTCTGGTACTCACAATGATTTCTGAGTTCTTCTTTTCCATACTCCATGAATTTGGAGAGCCAGCTCACACACTCCTTTTCCAGGTAGCTCTTGGTGTACTGGTTAAGGATGGCCACATCATCCCATTTCCTTCTGGTCTCCTCAGCAGCACGGACTGGAGCGATCCACCTCGAGTTCTCCTCGTCAAAGGAGAGGAACTCTGACCCATCATAGCTGTACTCGTCAATGCCCTTCACATACGTAACCTGTCCATCTTTATCTTCATTAATCACACAGCCATGTCTCCACTGAAGAACATGAAGATCTGAAACAGACCGTCACACATCAGGAACCAGGAGAACATTCTAAATATCGATCTGTAATAAGAGACACTAACCAGATTTATTGTGTCTCATCCGGTCCATCAGGATCCCCACATTGACCTTGAACCACTGCCTGCTCTTTGCTCTTACGGGACTGGGTGCCTTTCTCCCAGTAATCCTCCTGCATCTTCTCCTTCATCCAGCTCTGCATGGGAACCTTCACCTGCTTCTCACTGTTGTAGTAGTCGAGCTCTCGGTCATCGAGCATGCCCAGTGCGATGAACTCATAGATGCCCGGCAGGTCGACAGGTTTGGAGAGAGCCGTGTAGATGTAAAACAGGGAGTGTTCACCTACAGGAGACATGCAGGAAAGGACTCATTACATGCACTAATTGAGCATCCATGACTCCATTTCCCAGAATCCATCTTTCACCCCTTGTTTGCGATCTTTCCTTTTGCTGGACTATTGATTTTACTCACCTACCCTTCGTTTCCTTGACCTTATTAAACCACCTATTTGTGACGCCTCATAGTTATGGTGGTCGACAGAAATTAATTTTGATCATTCTAGAGCTTGTAAAGCTTGTAAAGCCAAAAAGCTTGTGAGACCAAGGCTTTCTAAAACAATCCTCTTCCCTATCTCCGGGCAAATTCATTGTGCATGGTCAAGAGGGGTCCTAAAGGCGACATGCGGACTGAAAAATCTCTGATCCTTGTTGAACAGTACTCGAAGTACGACTGCACAGTTTGACCTGTCTAGCATGTCTTCATGTGCTTGTGTTGGGTGTTTTTCAACTTCTGGGAGCCTCATTAATATTTTTAAACCCTGCCGAGACAGTAAATCTTCACATTGCCCAAAGTAGCTTAAATAGGTGTCTTTGACAAAACACCATAAACTTCCTCATTCATCTAATAGTTAATCCTCTGAAGTATGTTGCTTACTTTTGAATTTAGTGCTTTGTGTGGGAGAGAATTCATTCATTTAAGTACAGGCTCCCTGATGGCTATTAGATCTCACTGATCTCACTATTCGAGATTGTATTTTTGGTGTTCATATTGATTTTCAAATGAACTGGTTTTCTTGATTTTCCAGCTACTCAAAGGATGCCCTGTTTATTCATTAAAATTAATCGATTGAAAAGGTAATGCCCATGAAGTGGGCAAATGCCAGCCTCACATCAGATGTGAGTGGGGGTGTAACGAATGCAAAAATTGGATGATGTCCATTGTCGGTTGGGACAATGCGTTGTCTGCCCAATTGGATTGTAAATCCTTGAATTTTTCATCTCACAGACACATTTAATTTTCATTTAATTACTGTTTATTTTAATTGCAAGAAACTAAAGTTTATTGTTGTTTAAATTATTACATAAACTTATATTAGCTAATTATATTAAATATTTTTATACAAGGAAAAGTACACATTATTTTGAATTGTTATTCTTCATAAATAAAAAGGAATGGTTTCCCTCGTTTATTTAATGTATGTTGAAGCTACATTATTTGCCTTTGTTGTCATTCCTAAATGAAATTGTGATTGCTGCTCCAGAACAGTGCAAATCTACACAACTACAGAATAAGTCAGTAAGATGGACAGAAACACAGTCAAACACACAGACTTTTGATAAGTATTCCAGTGACAGAATAAAAATAAATATTGAATATAAGAAATATTGTAGAGAGGTGTAGCACTGATGGAATAGGATATTTTGTTTACAGTTTTAAAATTGATGTTAACTGTCCATTGTGCCAATAGATGGTAGCCACCTGAGGTTTGCATTGGTGTTGATAATGGCGTGAGAACTGTATTTCAGACATGGAAAGGATGCTAATTTTGGGGGAGGGACGCTTCATCAGTAGTGTGTCTTAAATCATGAGGTGTTTCGGCCTTTAAACACTATACACCCTCATCAAAGGTGGCCAGCTTCAGGGTGATCACACCTGTCTCATGCCCACTTACAGATACCTCATGTTGCTGTTTTTGCCCAGCAAGCATCCTTTCGCTTGATTAATATCCACTGGCTGCTTCTTTCAGCTGCTTCAGAGACTGATATAACTGTCTGTCACAGTACCTGTCCATGGATACCAAGGTCTTTCAACAATCTGATGGTAGAAGCCACAAACCTTCTGCATCCCACTTCTTCAACCAGATGGACCATAGCGTTCCATCCTCGTTGTTGCGTGTCTGCTGCCAGTTCTACGTATTGCAGTTTCATGCGCTCATAGGCATCCTCGGTTACACTCTCTCATGGGACCGTGAACTCTATAATGTTGACAGACTTCAGTGAAGGGGACCAGAATACCATACCCGGCCTAAGGGTGGTAGCTGCAATCTCAGGTGGAAAGATTAATTGGTGGCCAATATTGACCAGCATCTTCCAATCCCGGGCCCTGGCCAGCTATCCGATTTCTGATTTGGCAGGGGGATTGTTGGGCTTTTCCTGTCCCTCTCGGATGAATATTGGTGCTGTGATGGAATTGGTTTCTCTCGGAGGCAAGGAGTCAGTTGTACGCTGAGAGAAGGCTGAGTGAAAGCTGAGAGAACTGACATGAGGATTGCGAGGATCTGGCAACCCAGACTGATTCGCGGTTGCACAGAGGACGCACGCACGCCGTTTCGTAGCTGCTAGCAGCTTATTACCTTTGATATATTTTAATTCCCGATCGCATCTGTATCATATATAATCGTATATATACATTGCATTGGACCATCGGCTGCAGCTGAACCATATCTTGCCCAGTAAAGGAGTGAGGGGAAGACAAGCGAGATGGAGGAAAGGGAGGAGTGAGGCAATCCCACAACACCACCCGAAGCAAGTACTTTTAATTCATTAATTGTACTAACATGGCTTCTGCTGTGCTTGTTCCCTGTGCCGAGTGTGGCATGTTTAGCTATTCTTCCTCTGTCATTAGTTTAAATTTTACTTGTGATAGGTGTAGGCTTGTAGCCAGTCTGACGGAGAAGATTGTAGTTTTAGAGGCGTGCATCCAGACATTAGAGAAGGCTAGCTCAGCTCCTAGCTAAGCAGATCTGGATGCCAAAGGTGAAGTTAGAGCCCCCATCTCGGCAGAGCCCTCGCAGCAGGACAAGTGGGTGACGGTTCAGCGATGTAGTCATAAGGCTAGTCCACAAGAGCACCACTCTTTACCTGTTCACGAGTCCAACAGGTTTGCCCTCCTCAGTGATGCACCCACTGAGCAGCCTGTTGAAAGAGCTCTGGTCATAGGTGACTCTATTTTACGACACGTGAAAGTAGCTACCCCTTTAGGGACACCAGCAGCTAGAGTTACATGTATCCACGGAGCTAGAGTGCCGGACATTGTAACGATTCTTAGTGAACTCGAGAGCCGTAGATTCTCTACGATAGTTATTCGTGTAGGGGCTAATGATATACGCCTTCGTCAGTCAGAGGTTACTAAGGCTAATTTTGTAGAGGTGGTTAGAGTGGTGAAGGCGATGTCCGATGCAGTAGTGTGCTCTGGCCCCATCCCAATGCGGCGAGGTGACCAAGCCTACAGCAGGTTATGGTCGCTGAACTGCTGGCTGTCCAAGTGGTGCTCTGAAAACAACGTGGGCTTTATAGACAACTGGACAGCCTTTGAGGGTAAGCCTGGCCTTTTAGGATGGGACGGTGTCCATCCCACTCGGAAGGGTGCCGCTCTCATCTCCTGCAACATTGCCCATAGTCTTATGGCCCGATTGGTTAGGGGCTGACTATCCAGAGCAGGGGTCAGGCAGCAGACAAACCGGCTTAACCAACTGTCTGCTGGTAGCCATATACCGTCACCCAGAACCCACATTATTGAAACTGTGTCTGTTACCCGCATCTGCCCTAAACGTAAACGCTCTCAAAAGGTCTGTTTTAATAACCTCATTAGTATAAAGAGATAGCTTCCCAGATAGCACAAATAGCTCCCAAAGAAATAACAACATTAGACTAAAGCTAGGATTACTTAACGTTAGATCACTTACAAACAAAGCAGTGATTTTAAATGAAATAATCACTGATAAACGTTTACATGCTCTCTGTCTCACTGAGACTTGGATTAGACCTGATGAATATTTAGCCTTAAATGAAGCCTCACCTCCTGGATGCAGTCATGCTAATCGCCCTCGTCCTAATGGTCGGGGGAGGCATAGCCACAATTTTTGACAAAGAGCTAGGTGTTACAACTAAATCCCATTACAGGGCTAATGAAATACTGATTCTTAATGTGACTGATCCATCATTATGGAAGTCAAAACCACATTTTTTTTCAGCTTATCACTATTTACCGTCCTCCTGGTCCCTATTCAGAATCTTTTTAGGAATTTGCTAAATTTCTTTCTTGCTTAATACTGTCAACAGATAAGGCTTTAATTGTAAGTGAGTTCAATATTCACTTTGACAATGAACAGGATCCACTTAGAATTGCTTTCGAATCCATCTTAGAATCCATGGGTATCACTCAGAATGTGATGGGACCAACCCACCGCTGTAATCATACTTTAGATCTAATATTAACATTTGGTATCAATATAGATAACCTTGATGTTTTCCTGCAAAGTGATTCGATTTCAGATCACTATCTTTTAGTATTTGAGCTATCTGTAATAAATAAAATCCTTCTGCCTCGTTATCACACCAAGCGCACTATCACATCTGCTACTCCAGCTGCGTTTATTAAAAACCTACCAGACTTGAAATTTAATACACCTAAGGAGAGAAATCACCTTGAGTGTGCAAATGACCAATTAGAATGTGTGCTTCGCTCAACCCTGGACACGATTGCTCCTGCTAGGGTGAAACGCATTAGGGAAAAAAGGCTAGCACCATAGTATAATGACCACACCCGTACCTTAAAGCAAATAACACGGCATCTAGAGCGCAAGTGGAGACATAGTAAATTGGAGGTTGCTTGGAGGGACAGCATGGTAGAGTATAAGCATGCCCTTATTAAAGCTAAGGCTGCATACTTCTCCTCAATCATAGAGAAAAATAAGAATAATCGAAGATTTCTCTTTAATACAGTCTCCAAATTAACAAAAAACCCCACAGACTCTCCCATGCTGTGTAATTTTAACAGTAATGATTTCATGACTTTCTTTAATGATAAGATATTAGACATAAAACTCAATGCTCATCACATCACCAAACTATTCAGCCACCTTCCAGATGCAGAACTAGTGAAGACATCTGTTTAATGAGCTGTAAATCAAGATTAGAATCTTTTACCCCAATTACTAATACTGAACTATCTGCACTGATCAGCTCATCTAAGTCATCAACATGTTTATTAGATCCAATTCCTGCACGTTTACTCAAACAAGTATTACCTAGTGTTATAGAGCCAGTGTTAGTTATTTTAAATTCATCCCTTACCTTTGGTTATGTGCCCAAATCCTTTAAGTCTGCTGTTATCAAACCACTGATTAAAAAGCCAATCTTGACCCTTGTGTGATATCTAAGTATAGACCAATTTCAAATCTACCATTTCTGTCCAAAATCTTAGAAAAAGCCATCTATCAGCAGCTCTGCATTTACCTCCAAAGGAATGAAATTTTTGAAACATTTCAGTCTGGTTTCAGGCCCCATCATAGTACTGAAACAGCATTAATTAGGGTACTAAATGACTTGTTAATGTCCTCAGATAAGGGATGTGTTTCTTTTCTTGTTCTGTCAGATTTAAGTGCAGCATTTGACACTATAGATCATGATGTTTTACTAAACAGACTAGAATATATTGTAGGTATTAAGGGATCAGCACTTTCTTGGTTTAAAGTTTGTTCATATGAATAATCTAAGGTCTAAGCTCTCAAAAGTGAAGTATGGCGTGCCTCAGGGGTCAGTGCTTGGCCCGCTTTTATTCTCTCTGTACATGCTGCCACTAGGCTCAGTTATTCGTAAACATGGCATTAGTTTCCACTGCTATGCAGATGATACACAGTTGTACATATCAGCTAAACCTAATGACAGCCTTACAATCAACAAAATTGAGGACTGTGTAAAGGAAATAAAAGATTGGATGTTATTTAATTTTCTCTTACTTAACTCAGATAAAACTGAGGTTCTATTAGTGGGACCCAAGGCTGTGAGAGACTTGTTGGCTACATCTATCCTAAACCTAGATGGCGGTCCAGTACTGCCCAGTCCGTCTGTAAAAAACTTAGGGGTTACATTTGATTCAGATCTCTCCTTTGATGTGCACATTAGCAGCATCACTTGAATTGTTTTCTTTCAATTACGTAATATCGCTAAACTTAGAAATATCCTCTCTTTTAATGATGCAGAGAAACTTGTTCATGCATTTATAACCTCAAGGTTGGATTACTGTAACACCTTATTTACTGGATGCTCTAGTAAATCTATAAATAAACTTCAGTTAGTTCAGAATGCAGCTGCCCGAGTGCTAACTTGAATTAGAAAATTTGATCATGTCACTCCTGTTCTATCATCACTACACTGGTTACCAATCAAATTCCGCATTGATTACAAAATACTTCGTATAACTTATAAAGCTCTACATGGCCTGGCCCCACATCATCTGAGTGAACTCTTAGAGTTTTACAATCCAACTCGTCTACTTCGTTCGCAGGGTGCAGGGCTTCTTTTAGTTCCTAGAATTAAAAAAGTCACAGCAGGGGGAAAGGCTTTCTCATACATGGCCCCCCAACTATGGAATAAACTTCCCACTTTCGTCCGAGACTCAGACACTCTTCAAAATTTTAAGTCTAGGCTAAAGACATACCTATTTACACAGGCTTTTGACTAGATTTAGACCATGATGCATAGCTTGGGTCCTGGGGGCCAGAGTTCTGGAGTCATGTCTGGCCTGGCCTGCCTAGTCCGCTAGCCGGGGAGTGGTCGCGAGTGGGTATACTGTGCTGAACTTGGGCGTCGGGGGTAACCTCATGAGTGCTTGACTCATTGCATGGCCTTCCATTGATAAGGGCAGGGAGGCTGGTTAGATAATATTGCAATAGTGCAGAGGTGACGGTGGGATGGGTAGCTGTCATTCGTGTGGACCTACTCTTGTGAGTGTAAAGGTGAAACACGAGGTTGCCACTGACTGGGATGACCATAGGTCCCGTCGCATAAAGGACTGTTTGGTGTTGTCCTATCGGGAAAGGGAAAATACTCTTCCATTCTTTCGTACAAGCTATAATCTTGCGGGGGTTCATCGTACACACATAGCTGTCTGGGTCTCATGCTACACATCTAGCATCAGTGATTGAATGGCATCAGTGATGTGTTGCATAAGAACACTGTAGGCTCTTAATCAATAAACCTATATACTTTTCTGTTTCCTCTTCGACTGTGTTCCGGAAGTTCCGGCCCCACACATGATGTTTCATCTGCTGGAGCTCCACTCATCTGCTTCCGTCTTCATCTCCAGCCCCCCAAAAATTCTACCCCGGCCACTTAATGTCGATGCGTCATACTTCACCTTCCTTTCGAACTTTGACTCCAGACTTTAGTTTCGCTCTGAGATTTATCATCTACGCCTCCAAGGAGGTTGGGTCCCTTTTTTGTCTTGGTCCTCACCAGGTTTCCTTCGCTAGAACTAGGGAGTTTTTCCTTGCCACTGTCACCCTAGGCTTGCTCAATTTGGGATTGGACGTAGTTATTAGGAGATAATCTAAACTTGTAAAGTTGCTTTGAGACAATGCTCCATTGTAAAAAGCACTATATAAGTAAATCTGACTTGACTTGATTACTCCTCTTATTCTCAAGAGCTGCTGCCAGGCTCCTTAGGACCTGGTTATGCCTCCAGGTGTAAGGCTGGTCTTACAACCGGTCAAGATGTGTGTGAGAGTTGTTGGATTTGGGCACCATACCATTGATGGAGATTTATTTAGTGACAGGAGCACATCATAAGTAGGCCTGATGATGAAACTGATGTCGCTTGCCTCCATTCCCCAGAGTTCCATCTTTTCCACTGTGGTTATTAGGACCTCATAGATGGTGAGTGTCCACATTACCTGGAGGAGAAGACCAAATTGCAGGCCACAGAGCTTGAGCTTTCCTGGCAGTAATGTCTTGTTGATGTTTTCCAGACTACTGGTAATGTCCTGCCTTAGCTGCTGCACTTTGTCTTTGTCACTAAGGCTTGCGCTGTACCATCTGCCCAGGCTCTTGACGGGTTGCTCTGATACCATTGGAATTGGGTCGTCACCAATGCAGAACCTCACGTTTTTAAGCTCACCCTTGACTACTGACATGCTTCGTGATTGCCCTTTCTGTCTGGACTATGTCATTTAGTAGATGCCCTTATCCAGAGTGACTTACAATGGTCTTACAAGATACAGTTTTATAATCCAACATGGGCCTTGTTTTAGGACCCAACAGTGGCAGCATGGCTGTGGTGGGATTTGAACCCTGGATCTTCTGGTCCAGAGTCCAGTGTCTTAACATCTAGGCTACCACTGACTAGGGAAGGAGATGAGATCCAGGATTACATATTTTCACCCAAGAGTTCCACAGCATCTTTGTTCTAATGTTCCCAAACTGTATGCGAATAAGGCAGAGGTGTTCAGCAAACAGAGGGTCCATTTCATCCCTCATATATCATATTGTGCCTTGGAGTTGTTGGAGGGTTCTGAACCTTATCAATCGTGAGTATACTAACCAGCCAGGTTCTTTTATGTGCAAAAAATAAGATGTCACCCTGTGGCCATGCATTGACTACTGTCACTAAGGGGCAATTTCACACTCATGATGAGTCCCATGGGGGATGGACAATGACAAGGTGAGGGCAGTACTTCATTGGTGTCAACCCAGTTCTGTACCAGAGGTTCAGTTATTTATGGGATTTGCCAGGATTTATTGAAGGCATCCCCAATTCAAATTGCCTGCTGTTGTTGCCTGAACCAACTTGCAATGGCAGCAACCATGAGCTGTTAGCCATCAACCTGGCCTTGGAAGAGTAGCACCACTGGTTTGAGCAGAACATTGCTGGGTAAGTACAGACAACAAGATTTTGGAATATCTTTCTTAGGGTATACATACATGAGAGTGAAATGGGCCACTGAATTCTGACCAATGTGGACAACTTTTCAAGAGCAGTCAGGTTCATATGAAACTTCTGAGCTCAAGCCAACAACTTCAATGGGTCTCCTGGTTCGACTTTCGATCCAAAGGGTCAGAGCTGGAAACTTCAGATTGTGATGCTCTTTGAGATCAGTATTCACAGAACCCTGAACTTTCACTTCAGCCAGTCATGAAATAGTTTCTTGATCTTTGTAGCAGAGTAATTGGATCAGCATGGGTATTGGGGGTTTGTACGATGCAGGTCTATAGCTCTATGTCACTTTAGAGAAGTAGTCTGTGTCTAATCAATGGTATATCTGGGGGAAAACTGATCAAAGTCTTGGTCTTCCATGTCCTCCTTCAGTCCAATGACGCAGACATCATTTTGGCTACTGTAGTCCTCCAAATAGTCAAATAGTCCACTTTATTTCTACAATATTTGTTTTCTGCTGTAGTTGTTTAACCAAGTTTCCACGTGTTTTCACTATTCTCAGCGCTGCTAACGTGCTCCACACCATCCATTACTCTCTCAAGCAAACCACTTGAAGCAGAGAGAAAGCCACCAACAGAAATTTAAAATTTTTTGTTGCCTTCCTCATTCGGAATGCAATAATACTAGAAGAGCGTTTGTGGCTCTACATGGGAGCCATCATTAGCAGCCTAGTTTGAAGCCTCCCTGGATGTCTCAGACAAGTTCAGTTCAACACTGTCTCAGGCAAAGTAAAAGTATGAATGGAAGAGCTGTTCAACTGGTGTCTATTCAGCCAGATGGCATCATGTGACTGAGCTGTCACGTTTTTAACCCGCTATAAAATGGTCTTTATACATAACCAGATGTCAAACAAATCCAGGAAGAAGGAATAAGCTTGGTAAAGAGCTATTCGTTCATTTTTCACTTAACCAAATTCAGTCACAGGGAATTGTGGCCAAACCGGCGGCACAGGAATCATGCTGTAGCCAGGGTGCCAATTCACTTCCACTAGTACACTTTAGACACAAATAGACCTAACCCATGTCTTTTTGAATGTACATTTACAACATTTAGCAGACACTCTTGTCCAGGGTGGCTCACAATTGGTACAGTCTTACAGTCCAAACAATGTTGGGTTAAGGGCCTTGCTCAAGGAGCCAACAGTGGCAGCTTGGCAGAAGCAGAGATTTGAACCTTGGACCTAATGTTCCATAGTCCAGTACTTTATCCGCTAGGCTGCGGGGATGGGAGGGGGTTAGTTGGGAAACACACGCAGTCCATGGTGTTGATTGAACCAATGTCACACTATCCCTAACTAACAGATCGGAAAAGGAGAGTAAACCATAGGCTCAGGATCGGTGGGGGTTCTGAAGATTATCCAGCGGTCCAGAGGTTACCTCTGAACTACTGGAACTGAACTGTTATTATGAAAAAAAATAAGACTAGTGTCTCCAAATGAGAAATGAGAAATCCAACTCACCTCCCAGAACTGGCAGAGCAACCCCAACAGTCAGGAGCAGAGCCAGTGTGGCTGAAACCATCTTCGATTCTCTGTTTTGCTGTAGCAAAATAACTTTAATCCAGAATTTCCAGTTGGAAAGCTGTTACAAATCTGCTACTCTTCTAGCCCAAGGGCTTGTTTGTGTGCTGTAACAGCTGACACTGTTATGTGCACATGTCATTGCTACATAATCCATTTACTATTTTTGTCCCTTGTTCTGTCCGTGCTTTCGTTTCTCAAGCCCACTGCCTCTATGTGACCCTCTTTCCTCTACAACACCAAAATAACCGGGTTTTTTTATAGTGCAAGTTTAGTCAGGTTAGTATCTCATCCCTCTTTGTACTGCAAAGTTCAGATTTCTGAGAGAGTTAGTGTTGAGCATGTCATCAAACGAGGTCATTTCAGTGACCGACTTGATCCTCACCGATACCCTGCTTTTTTCTGGTCAGGGACACAACAAGCAACTGCACATGGATCTGAAAAGACAGTGATGCTTGAAAGTTTGTGCAATAATACATTTGTGCAAATATTAATAAATATGATACCCTAGATTAGACACAAACAATTCACATAAATCAGAATAAGATGGACCGATTCGGAAACTGTTATTATAGTAAACATTTTATTCCACATCTTTTTATATAAATAATCTCTGCTCAATAAAATCATCTGTAATATAAATAAAGAAATGACAGTTAATGTGTTTTAATAATTGGTGAAAAAAACCCTTTGTTCTGGCACGGAAAGCTATCAGAACGCTAACCTTATGAGACATTATCAGATTTACAGATCTTCAGAAGGCACTTCATTGCTAGAAATCTGAGTTCAGCTCAGTCCGTACATCTCAATACAAAACATAAAAAATGTGTTTATTAACTTCGACCCACATTCACAGGGTCCCACTCGCTGGTAATCTGGCTTCATTCACTCTACATGAGATCGGCTTGATTCAAAGGAGAATCAGAACATGAGCAGTACATAAAGATCCTGAAAGTCCAGAACAGAGAGCAGGCAAAAGAGAACAGGTGGAAATCACAGAGAATATTGGGACCTGTGTCCATGTGACTCTCTGTTCCTACTGCCTATTGTACCTTTGGCCCTATCGATTTGTTCTGGTTTATTTCTTAGGTCCAGTGTTCCTGTGGTATTTAGTTTGACTCGTCTTTTCCTTTAAAGGTCCTGTGGTTATATGGACCTTTGTTCCTGTTGTCAGAGGTCCACTTGAACACAGACACACAGGGTCACAGTACCATAGGGTCACAGTACCATAGAAAACAGGACCACAGGAAGACAGTAGGAACACAGGAACCGGACGAGCAGGATTGATGGTTCAGATAATTATACTGAATGCTATAAAAGAAACGTGAATAAAGGTCATTATAAAAAAGGTTCCAGTTCAAGTAGAAAGAGTTTGTGTAAAACGTCATGTTCAGTAAATAAAAGCCTAAACACGTGAAGGATTTTCAGACCTACTAATGCTATTAAAAGAGAAGTTCTAGTAAAACGTCTCACAAAACAATCTCACAGCACTCTCCTGTGTCTAAAGCAAAGCGTGATGGGTGTCCTCATTGTGCGATTAGTCCAGAGTAATTGTCTGCTGCTGCTGCTGACCTTAAACGAAAGTGCTAACAGGAGAGGTTAAAGTGCAGCTATAGGAAGCAGAGGGAGGTGATGGGATTTACTGAGGTAACGAATCGAGGTATGGGGTTATTTTTTGGGCTGGCTGTTCTTCTTGTTCAGGATCTTCATCAGGCTCTTGGACATGTAGTAGGGTTTCTGCATGCTGCCGTCGTTCCTCTCCAGATCCTCCACTGAGGAACACAGCAATGCTCATTAGACAAAGTTATACAATTGGGCGGGGCTACTGTGCATCTAAGCCTTTATTATAAAGAGGCGTGTGTTATGTAGGGTACTCACAGAAGCAGAGGAACAGGGTGTCTACACACATGCTGTATACGCTGAAGAATCCATGGGCGATCAGGTACGCCCCAAATACTACAACCTACACACACACACACACACACACACACACACACACACACACACACACACACACACACACACACACACACACACACACACACACACACACACACACACACACACACACACACACACACACACACACACACACACGTGTTTTGGGTTTATTCAGAAAGAAAAGCATATGTATAACATCTGACTTGAATTATATACAATCATGGCTAGTATTGTATGCAGGGTGAGTGTATAATAAGTGTATTCATTATACAGAAAGTCCTGTATGCTGGGTGAAGTATATAATAAGTAAGGGTATACAATGTACAGTACAGTATTCCTATATTCAGGGTAAACTATATAATAAGTGAGCATTATTTCTTGTACAAAAGTCCTGTATGCTGGGTGAAGTATATAAAAAGTGAGTGTTCTCACTATAATAGGCATCCAGTAGTAGTTGAGTGCTGAAGCTTTGAAGGACGAGTTTGGAATTTGAATCCCACCAGAGAAAAAATAAAATGCCAGCACACCTGAGAAAGAGAGAGAAATGAATAAACTGTCTCTCTGTATTTGTCTTTCTTTACATCTTTTTCTTTTTTTTCCTTCCTTCCATCTTTATGACTTTGTCTGTGTGTATTTTTCTTTCTCTCTTTTTTTTTTTTCTTTATTTCTTTCTTTCTTTGTATATTGTTTTCTGTCTGTCTGTCTGTCTTTCTGACTTTTTTAGGACTTCTTTAGGTCTCTCATGACTATGTCTTTCTGTTTGTTTGTTTCTGTCTTTCTTTTCATCTGTCTGTCTCTCTCTGTCTCTCCATCTTTCTGTCTGTCTGCCCCCCCCCCCGCCTCTCTGTCTCTGTCTGTATATCTGTTTGTCTTTCCATCTGCATGACTTTCCATTTATCTGTCTGTTATGTCTTTCTCTCTCTGTCCGTCTGTCTGCCTGCCTTTTTCTTTCTTTCTTTCTTTCTTTCTTTCCGCCTGTCTGTCCATCCTTCTTTCTGTGTCTTTCTTTCATTGTGTCTTCTATCTGTTCTTCTGTCTGTCGGTCTGTCTCTTACCCACTCCCCCCACCACCAGCAGTTTGCCGAAGAACAGCAGCAGGTCAGTGACTTTATCCAGCACGACCACTCTGAGAAACAGAACAAAGAAATACAATCAGTTCTCTTAGTAACAATCGTTTAATGATCAGCAGTTCTATAGAAACACAGCTAATCCTTCACACACACTACATTATACATTAGATCTGGAAAGCTCTACAGGAAAGGAGGAGGATGATGAGGATGATGAAGATTACCTGATGATGTTCCTCATGAGCAAGGAGAAGGCGTTTTTGGCCGAGACGCAGAAGTTTTTGCCGTAAATGGCGATCTGTGAAGAGCAAAAAATGTTAGTTTGATTTGATTTTGGTTCGTTCTTTCTGTGTTTCCTATTGGCATTTTAAACAAATATAATGGCTGGATGTAAACATTAAAATCAGAACCATTTCTGTCTGTTTTTTTCTTTCTTTCTCTCTCTCTCCCTCCCTCTCTTTCTTTCATTCTTTGTCTATTTTCTCTTTCTTCTTTTCTTAAATTACTCATTTGTTTCTTTCTTTCTTTGTCTGTATCCCTTTCTTTTTCTTTATTCCTGTCTTTCATTCTTTATTTCTTTCGCTCTGACTGTCTGACTTTCATTCTGACTGTAATTTCTTCCTTTCCATTCTTTCACTTCCTTTCCCAGGCCTTTCAGTCCCTTTATTTTCTGTCTTCCTTTCCCCTCTCCTTATTCCTCATCCCCCCTCCTTATCCCCCCCCCCCCTTTCCCTTCCTCTTCTTTTTATATAAAATAAATTTATTTATTTATTTATTTTTCTCTGACTGTTCGACATTTGTTCTGACTTACTTTCTTACCCTTCTTTCCTTCCTTTATCCCCCATTACCTTTCCCATTTCATTTACATTTACAGCATTTAGCAGACGCCCTTATCCAGAGCGTCTTACAATCCAAGCAACTGTGGGTTAAGGCCTTGCTCAAGGACCCAACAGTGGCAGATGTGGGATTTGAACCCTCGACTTTCTGGTCCATAGTCCAGTACCTTAACCGCTAGGCTACCACAGTCTACCAGTCTACCACATTTACATTTACAGCATTTAGTAGACGCACTTATCCAGAGCGACTTGCAACTGATACAGTCTTACAATCCAAGCAATTGTGGGTTAAGGGTCTTGCTCAAGGACTCAACAGTGGGATTTGAACCCTGGACCTTCTGGTCCATAGTCCAGTACCTTATCCGCTAGGCTACCACAGTCCCCCTTACCTTTTCCCCCCTCCCTTGGTTCCTTTTTCCTTCCTTCCTTTCTGTCTGTGTGAAGTCAAGTATTTATTTTCCATGGAACTTGTTAGAGCAGAGCCATGTCTGAAAGCAGCTTTATAAATATCTAGGCTCGCAGCCCTAATTGAGCAAGCCTAGGCTGACAGTGGCAAGGAAAAACTCCCTAAATATGAAACCTTGGGAAGATGAAGATTGAAAAAGCCTAGATGTTCTATGTAATATAGTGTGTGTACTGTGTCATACCATGATGTAAGCGTTCCTGTTGAGGAACTTGATGAACTTCTCCAGACACCAGAAGCAGCACTTCAGGCAGCACATCAGGAAGCGAGTACAGGGGTTCTGGGCCTCTGCACACATACACATCACTTCCTGTTAACGCCACAATACCAGACACTCACAAGGAAACATATTAAAGGTTTTAGATGAACAAACGGATGAGGTTCGATCCTCGTTCTAAATGACGCAGAGGTGGCTCGTTGCAATATTTAGCCTTGGCGAGAGTGTACCTTTGCACTTGTGGTCGATGTACTCCAGAATGATGCGTATAATCTGCACAATAGTGAGGATCAGAGATCCGAACGCCAGAGAGCCGACATGATACCTGGGAAAAGGAGAGACAGAGAGATTTTTATTTCTCGACTGAGCACCGGCCCAGACATCAGCATTTTGCTGCATGCTTTCCACAGTGGTTAAGGCATATCAAATTGGGCCAGAAGGTTGAGGGTTCAGTTCTTGGCTCTGCCAAAGCTGCCATTGTTGGGCCCTTGAGCAACACCCGTGACCCCAGTTGCTCTGAATAAGGGGTCTGCTAACATAGCTCCCTCATGTCCTGTCTTTGGTGACATGTCTCATCTTGTGCACATCTCGTTTGAGCTTCTTTGTCATCCAAAAAGCCTGCTGTGATCCCTTCAGTTGCCATTGAACTTGATACTTATTTTAGGAGGTCCAGCATTGTGTGTTGAAGTATTGTTTCATGCAGTATCGCTCTAGTTCTGAGTGATTCGGACACCCTCCCTCACTCTTGAGTCATTACAGGCTTTACAAATGTAATTGTAGTGAGTCTCGTTGGTTTCACTTGGTTCCTCTGGCCATCAGTTTAAAAGAAATCTTGCTGAAATCGAAAGTGAGCTGCATCCGGTTAGATGAAGATCACAAGGAGCGCTCAGTCTCGCCTGAATGCTAACACCTGACCCTGATTTCTTCTCATCAGCGACCGGCATTTAAGCTGCCGTCTTTTGTTCTCTTTGCGTGACATTGTCTATCTTGTGCACATCTCAATTGTGTCTCAAACGCTGTGCTGTCTCCAGCTCTCAGAGCTTGTTCATCATCCAGAAGTCATGCTTTGCTCTCTTCAGTTGCCATTGAACTTGACGCTTGTTTAAGGAGGGGCAACAGTGTGTCGCAGCATTGTTCTAGATCTGAGTCAGCCGTCCAACCACATATAAATACTTATAGAAACGTCTGAGTTACACATCTTCTTGAGTTGATAGTGCTCAACAAGGTTATCAATGCTAATGAAGTCTTGCTGACATCGAAACTTATTGATCAAAATTGCAGGCTTAACTACAACGTTGTAGAAAGAGTCATGATTCAGTCTGACTCACCTCAGCACTCTCATAAAGGAGGAGGCCAGGGGGCATGTTGGGATAGCGCTGGGCTTGTTAAAGGCCCAGTAGAAGGAGGCGAAGGCTCCGGCGAGGGTGCACTGTCCCAGAGCGATGACGAAGTTGACGCACCACAGGAAAGCGAAGACGTTGTAGATCTGCAGGTTGAAGAGGTTTTTCTGGAACAATCCTTCTGTGTTGTACTTTATAAAGACGCACCGTGCTGAAGGACAGGATGGGTACTGGCTAGAGTTAAACATCTGGGAATGGTGGAGAGAGAGAAATGTTAGAATCCAGTGTGTAGGTGTAGAATGATTATATTTGATAGGCCGATCTGTAAGTGTGCAGTACCAGTGGATCACAGCTCTGGTTCCCATTGATGGACTCGCAGCCTTGTTGTGAAGCATTCAGAGCTACAACGTTGTACAGCGGCCCTCCAGATGTAGCAAGATAGCTAGATCCAGTGTTAAGGACCACGCACACTCTCTATTGCAAGCCCTGTGTGGTTAGTGATCTATCCAGATCGTCTACATCGTAATGGATGTGGTGAAAAAGGATACAGTGCAGTCATACCCCAGTAAGAGACACAAACCAGGAGCAACACAAAGGTGATGAGTGGGAAAACTAGGGTAGACATCATGTGGCTCACCGCCCTACACACAAACACACTTATTTATAGAAGCTGTGTTCTGTTCACTCCCTCTAGGCTTCCCTTATCATAACCCGTGCACACGTACCTGCTGGACTCCTGAATGAGGGCGATGGCGATAAGAATTCGGGTCCTCAGGAAGATCAGGGTCAGCAGGAGAATCCCTTCGACCACGCTGAGGATGATCACTGAGATAAACAGATACAGTCGTTACAATGTCGTCCTGCGATCACCTGTACGCTTGAGTCAGTTTGTACGTGCTTACAGAAGGCGAGCCACGTGTCGCGGATCTGCAGGTAAACGTTGACGTTGGTGGTGAAGCCGACGTTATTGTAGGTCAGCGTGGAGTTTGCTAATTTCGCGTACTCTGTGTAACAATACCAGATACCTGACGGAGAGAGAGGAAGGAATAAGTGTTTACTCTTTACCAATAAAAAAAAGCTATTTTGTCTAGGTCCCTGCCTTTCTGTCCAGCTACAGATCTTTACATCTAGCCACCTAGCCATCTACTAACTGATTTAAGCTCCATCATTTTTGTCTCGTCACCTATATACCATCCAGACTTCTACCCATCTGCCTACCTGTGTCTCTAGCCTCCTGGTTTTCATCTAGCCACTTACCTTTCAGTCTAGACTCGACTTCCCACCTATCCATCTACTGTTTGGTATTACCAAACATATACCTTCCGTCTAGCCTCCAACTAATTTGTCTAGGCCCCTGCCTTTGTGTCTAACCACATAGTCTTTTCTCTTGCCTTCTCGTCTAGCCTTTCTCCATCTTGCCTCCTTTCTTTCCAACCAGAGACTTGCCCTTCTACCATTCCGACCTTGGCCTATCTTTCTGTCTAGACTGTTTCCAACTAACCGCCTACCCTTGGTTATAGCCACCTACCTTTACGTCTAGCCTCCTGGTTTGGTCTAGCTGCCTGCCTTTCTGTCTAGACGCTTGCCTTTCCACAATGATACCTACCCTTTCGAGTCACCTTTCCATCTAGCCATCTACTATATGATATAAACACCTACGATCCCATTTAGCCTCCTGTTTTTTTTGTCTAGCGGTCTGCCTTTCTGTCTAGACGCTTGCCTTCACATCTAGCCACCTTCCTTTCCACCTAGAAACCCATCCTTCCTACCCTAGCCTACCTTTCAGTGTAGACTCAACTTTTCTGCCTAGACATCTCCCTTTCTGCCATGCTGCCCTACCTTTCTGTCTAGCCTCCTACTATTTTGTCTAGGTGTCTGACTTTCTGTCTAGTGACAAAGACTTCCGTCTAGCCACCTTATTTTCCATCTAGAATCCTGTACCCTTCCACTCTTCTTACCCTAGTCTACCTTTCCATCTAGACTCTTGCCTTTCCAAAAAGCCAACTACTATTTGGTATAATCACCTACCTTTCTGTCCAGCCTCCTGTTTTCATTCTAGATACCTACCTTTGAGTCTTGAATTTCCTCCTGCAGAGCTGCCTACCTTTCCACCTAGTCACCTACCCTTTGGTATAGCCCTCTACTTTTCTGTCTAGCCTTCAACTATTTTGTCTAGCTGCCTTTCTGTCTTTCCCTCTTGCCACCTGTCCATCTAGACACCTTCTTTTCCAGCTAGACACCCGTTTTGTACTGCTGCCTACCTTTCTGTCTAGAATCTTTCCTATTCACCTAGCTGCCTACAACTCCTATTAGCCTCCTGGTTTGTCCAGCCTCGTACTTTTCAGACAAGACCTCTGTCTTTTTGACTAGCTGCCTACCTTTCTGTCTAGCCTCATGGTTTTTATCTAGCCACCTACCTTTCTATCTTGACTCTTGCCTTTTCACCTAGCTATCGACCCTTTGGTATAGCCAAGCACCTTTCTGTCTAGCCTCCAACGTTTTGTCTAGCAGCCTGCCTTACTGTCTAGCCACATACCTTACCACTTGTCTAGCCACCTACCATTCTGTCTGGCCTCCTGGTTTTCCTCTAGCCACCTACCATTCCATCTAGACTCCTGCCTATCCACCTAGCTGGTAACCCTTCTTTCTAGCCTCCGTTTTTTTGTCTAGCAACTTACATTTCTGTCTAGCCACCTACAATATTATCTAGCCTTCCTGTCTAGTCACTTGCCTTTCTGTTTAGTCACATCTCTATGTAGCCACCTTCCTTTCCTCCCAAGCCTACCCTTTCACCCTTCCTCCCCTAGCCTATCTTTCCATCTAGTCTCTTGCATTTCCACCTAGCTGCCTACCTTTCTTGATTTTCATCTACCCACCTACCTTGCCATCTAGCGTACTCTCATTACAACTAACCACTTAGCTATCTGCTAAGCCATCTATCATCTGTCGCTCCAAGTTGCTCTAAATCTTGAAAATCTATCCATCTTGACTGCTTTTCTAGACATTGGAGTATCCATAAAGCCATCTCTCTAACGAGCCATCTGTCTTCCTGGAAGTCTATTCACCTACTTGTTGTGTTTAGCCATCTCCCTTCCATCTATCTAGGACTTACCGAATGCCCCCACCGCCAGCACTCCAATAATAAGTATCCAAACCAGTATGCCTGCCAAAAAGCGCAACAGGAGGAGGAACAGCAAACTGACCAGCATCGCTATCACCAACCCACTGTATGTGAGAGAGAGAGAGAGAGAGAGAGAGAGAGAGAGAGAGAGAGAGAGAGAGACAGAGACAGAGACAGAGAGAAAATGATACACAATGCGGATAATGACAATCATGTACCACAAGGGGGCGGCATATTTGTTTCACACTCACGCAACGATCCACTGCCATGTCGAGGCAAAGTCAGCAAAGATTCTCACGCCCACTTCTCGGGCATTAAAGCCATTCAGCAGGTCACTGATGAAGAATGAATCAATGAGTCAGTACGAGTTTTATTGGTTCTGCAGAACTTATACCTACTGATCATGGCTGAATCAGACTCTACAGAACGTCCTGTGGAGGAGGAAGACTAGATTTACATCTAATCAGCACGAGTGGAGAAACCTGGCCTACTAAAGGGCGTGTCAAGAGAAACAACGAAGGCGGAGTGCACCCGAAACAAACAGCACCTTTGATCGCTCATTTCTACTGAGGAAAGTAATCTTTTCTGTACGAACGCAGACATTTGGTTCCTGTTCTGCCCAAAATACTAGAACCAGAACTGAGCAGGAACCTCGTTACTCTGTTTATCTCATTTTGGTAATCATTCCGGATTCTTTTTTACACTCTTTCTTGTATATCTTTGGCTCCTGTGCTGGTTCCTATTCAACCTTAGCTCCTGTACACTGGTTCCTGTTTGTGCTTAGTTATAACTGTTCCTGTTTCTGTACGTTCAAATCCTGGCTCATCCACAGTTTTTTTGTCTGTCCCTAACTCATCGCGGTTTCTGAGTTTTACAAAACATTTTAAATGAACACACACCTGTTGCTGTGGTACTTCGATCTAGTTTGACCCTTTTCCCCATCCACATAATGTTGTCGGACCCAATAGACTCGTTAAATCTTTGTTATCGCTAAAGCTGCGATAGATAAGAAATATAGAGTTTAAAAGGTGCTGACACTACCCTGTGGCGTTCTTGATGATGTTCACAGTCTGATTGGGGTTCATGCCGGGGAGGCTGAAGTTGCCGAGGTCATCATACGCAGAACCTATGCTGGGTAAACACCTTCCCAACACTACACACACACACACACACACACACACACACACACACACACACACACACACAAAGAGAGAGAGGGAGGTCAAGAGTGTAAAGTCAGAAGTGCTTGATTGAAGTATTGAGGACTCCAGACCGACCTGAGGTTGTAGGTGTGTAGAAGAACGGACACAGTTCCCTATTAATGATTTCTGTAGCACTCTGAGGGAGAGAGAGACTTTATATGAAGATGTACCATTTACAATAAACAGAATAACCGATAAATCAATAACAGAACGTACGAGTGTGTTGGTCTGCAGGTTGAACGATGGCACACACAGCTCTTGCTTAAAGTAATTTTTTAAGTCGCTGGGATTTGCCGTGTAGGCCAGAGGGTTCAGAGTCCAGAACATGGAGGGGCACGACTGCACACAGACCTGCAGCAGAACACATGACCACAAACAGTGAGAGCTCAGAACAGGAGCTACAACAGGTGCCTCTCGACTCATGGACGGGTAGAAGGGGGGAAGTTCATCAAGCTGTCAGTCAGTCAGTCCGTCCGTCCGTCTGTCTCTGAACATATGTACGTACACGGTACACCATTACCTGAGTGGTGGGACACTGGAGGCCCTGCAGTGCAGCGGCCATGATGTTTGTGGCTGTGGCGCATTTAAGGATGTTGAAGTAAAACACATTGGGCTTTTCACTGAGAAAAAGAAAGAGGTTAAAGAGACCAAGGAGAACGAATTTCAGCACACCAATAACAAAAGGCATGTTTAAACTTTTACATACTGATTGGGCGTGATGCCACAGAACATGCCGGTAGAGTTTCGGGGGTAGAGAACATGCCGTGGGTCTCCATACAGCCATGCTGCGACACAATCATATATTATATTAGTTATTGAAACAAAAATAATGCATGCAGACAGAAATGTTGGATTGTTGCAGATTTGTAAATGATCACAGGTGTGGTCTGATCAGTAGCCGCAAGAGGGCATAAACGTGCTTCCCCTATAGTGCTGCCCTATAAAAAGTCTCTCAGGTGCTACTTTTGGGTGGTGTACCTCTTGGTGAGAGGAAGACATTTTTCCCAGATGACAGAATGTGGTTTTGGTGAATTGCCCCCATCTGGGTTGTTCTGGCCAGGTGGTAGGGGGTGTTGGGAGCAGTGGTTTTATGGGGGCACACACACACAGGCTCCGGATGGCCCAGACACACCCCCAGTAGAGAGGATGGTTTGCACCATTTCCAGGGACTTAGCAGAAGGAAATGTGTTGTCACAGCAGCCATTGCATGTCCTGCCATTATCTTTGTTTGCAGTGGTGTCATGAACAAGAAACATGTTCCGCTACGGACTGGAAGCATATCGCCTTTAGTGATGAATCCACGTTCAGTTTGGGAACTGACGACGGTCGGGTTCGAGTACAGATGCCTCGTGGTGACGCTTCAGTGACACACTGCACCAACTGCTGGAGTGATGATCTGGGGAGCCATCGACTATGACAGTCAGTCACCCCTAGTAGTGATACGAGGGACACTAACAACTCAGCGATATGTGCAGGACATCCTGTGTTGTCTCTCATGGCAGGGCTTCCAGCTGGCATTTTTCAGCAGGATAATGCTCACCCACACAGTAAGGGTTTAACAGGAATGTCTCTGATTGCCTTAATGGCCTGTCTGGTTGCCAGATTATCACCAATCCAGCATTTATGGGACCGGCAGTGATGCCAGCTTCAGCAAACTATGAGTGTGGAGGATCTACAGACCCAACTGTAACACCTGTGGGTAACGTACCACAGGATACCATACAGAACCTGTATAGCTCCATGAACAACCATATCTAGAGCCTCCTTTTGTTCTCCAATTGTACAGTTTAATCCAACAAACCCATCTTTCGTTCTAATATTGAAATCACTTACATACATCATATATTCATCATTACATACAAGGATTACTCAATTCCATCAACTCCTCCTTGGTGAGTTATTTTTTAGTTAATGAGTGTATATTAACACACTGATATTTCAGCATTTCCGATAATTAAGTTGTTTGGGTTTAGCATCGAGGGTTAGCTCATGCTCTGAGGTTTCTGTTAACAAAAACTTTGTTTTCCTTATATGGATGCATAAGCAATATGTCCCCACAAGGTAACAAATGTCAGGCGTTTCCAAACCTAACTCCACCACACCCCACACAAAGAAACACACACAGCGGAGTCTGTATGCACTCAAAGTTGCTGCGTGTTAGGCAAATAAATAACTACTGATCCTGACATGAAACATCCGTAATGAGATGAAAACCCCCAGAATGCTTCCTGGTTCCGTTCCTGTACATGAGTGTGTGTGTGTGTGTGGTGTTTACAGCAGGTCATACTTGTGGTTTATAAATGATTGGGTTAACAATGTTAAATGTTAAACTCCTATGAACTTCAGACTCTGAGGCAATTTGCAATAAAGAGTCAGCAAACTATGACTGTGTGTGTGACACACGGCCTCGGTTCAATTTTAACCCAATCACTGACTTTTTATCCAACTGCACCCAAAACTGTAACCACATTTTAGCTATTTGGCAACCACTTTTGCTTATACGATGCTCAAAACTGGTCATAAATCACCATGTTTACATGAATGATGTATATACATGTGTGACCTTTGTGCTTCTTTTCCACTGCAAAACCCTTCAGATTTTACAAGTTCACACACTTCACAGTTCCAAAAGTGGAAGTTATGGCAGGAAAGACCATGTACGCTCAGACCCATGCTTAATATTACACATCTGTGAGAGGTCAAAGTATGTGAACCCCTACTATAAGGAGTTTCAGTCAATGGGATGATCAATCGTGATAGTGGACACACGTTTCAGAAACAGGGATCTATTAAAGTCATTACACACGTTTGTGGAAGTGATCATGGTACGAACAAAGGAGATTCCTGAGGAGCTTAGAGAAAGACACGGAAAAGGTTATAAAGCCATCTCTAAAGAGTTTGGACTCCACCAATCCACAGTCAGACAGACTGTGTACAATCTGAGGAAACCAATCAAGACCATTGTTACCCTCCAAGAAAGACCACTCCAAGGTCACAAAGGAACCCGGGTAACCTCTAGGCAACTAAAGGTCTCTCTCCCATTGGCTAATGTTCCCGAGTCCATCATCAGGAGAACAACAATGGTGTGCATGGTAAACATTTCATGGACAGATTAAACCTAAATAGGACTTTTTTTGGTTTAATTCCAGCTTAACAACCTTATCCCATCTGTGAAACAGTGGTGGTAGTGTCATGGTTTGGGCCTGTTTTGCTGCATCTGGGCAGGATGGCTTGCCATCACTGACAGAACAATGAATTCTGAATTATATCAGAGAATTCTAAACTTTCATGAACTGAATCTCAAGAGCAACTGAATCTCAACCCTAAGCACACAAGCCGTTCTACCAAAGAATTGTTAATGTTTTGGAACAGCCAAGTCAAAGTCCTGACCTTAATCCAATAGAAATGTTGCTGGAGGATCATGTGATTAAACCCATGAACAACCCAGAGTTGAAGCTGTTCTGTACAGAGGAATAAAGGCCTCAAATTCCTCCTAACAGTTACAGAAACATTTAAGTAAACTTATTGCTGCACCAAGCAAAGGTTCACATACTTTTTCCCACTCACAGCTCTCGTGTGCTTAATCGGGTTCTCTTTATCTATTTTTAGGACTTACCCAGAATTCCAACCACCATGTATCCCAAGATGACGAGCATAAAGAGAACGCAGCACAGGATATCCGTACAGCTCCTGCAAAAAGAAAACGCAATGCAGCCCACACCTTAGCGCAAATACAACACGGCCAAAAGTTTGTAGACACCAGAAAGGTCACTGAAGTATCATTGAGGTCAATGCTGGACTGAAGCACATAGGCGGAGTTCCAGTTCATTCCAGAGGGAATGGAAGGGTTTGGGGTTAGTACTCAGTCCACAGTTACTGTGTGTGTGTGTGTGTGTGTGTGTGTGTGTGTGTGTATCCCCAAGATGAAATGGGGAAGGACTTCACCAAACTTCATTAGCCCTCTCTTGCTTGGAGTGTAGCAACTTCAAAGGGAACCTATTATATACAGTGGTGCTTGAAAGTTTGTGAACCCTTTAGAATTTTCTATATTGCTGCATAAATATGACCTAAAACATCATCAGATTTTCACACAAGTCTTAAAAGTAGATAAAGAGAACCCAGTTAAAGAAATGAGACAAAAATATTATACTTGGTCATTTATTTATTGAGGAAAATGATCAAAAATATAAAAAAATTAAATATTAGTGAGTGGCAAAAGTATGTGAGCCTTTGCTTTCAGTACCTGGTGTGACCCCCCTGTGCAGCAATAACTGCAGCTAACATTTCCTGTAGCTGTTGATCAGTCCTGCACTAACACTAACTAACGTTTGGAGGAATTTGAGCCCATTCCTCCGTACAGAACAGCTTCAGCTCTGGGATGTTGGTGGGTTTCCTCACATTAGCTGCTCGCTTCAGGTCCTTCCACAACATTTCCATTGGATTAAGGTCAGGACTTTGACTTGGCCATTCCAGAACATGAACTTTATTCTTCTTTAACCATTCTTTGGTAGAACGGCTTGTGTGCTTAGGGTCGTTGTCTTGCTGCATGACCCACCTTCTCTTGAGATTCAGTTTCATGGACAGATGTCCTGACATTTTCCTTTAGAATTCTCTGATATCATTCAGAATTCATTGTTCCATCAATGATGGCAAGCCGTCCTGCCCAGATTCAGCAAAACAGGCCCAAACCATGATACTACCACCACCATGTTTCACAGATGGGATAAGGTTCTTATGCTGGAATGCAGTGTTTTCCTTTCTCCAAACATAACGCTTTTCTTTTTAAACCAAAAAGTTCTATTTTGGTCTCATCCGTCCACAAAACATTCTTCCAATAGCCTTCTGGTTCGTCCAAGTGATCTTTAGCAAACTGCAGACGAGTAGCAATGTTCTTTTTGGAGAGCAGTGGCTTTCTCCTTGCAACCCTGCCATGCACACCATTGTTGCTCAGTGTTCTTCTGATGGTGGACTCATGAACATCAACATTAGCCAATGTGAGAGAGGCCTTCAGATGCTTAGAAGTTACCCTGGTGTCCTTTGTGACCTCACCAACTATTACACGCCTTGCTCTTGGAGTGATCTTTGTTGGTCGACCACTCCTGGGGAGGGTAACAATGGTCTGGAATTTCCTCCATTTGTACACAATCGGTCTGACTGTGGATTGGTGGAGTCCAAACTCTTTAGAGATGGTTTTGTAACCTTTTCCAGCCTTATGAGCATCAACAACTCTTTCTCTGAGCTCCTCAGAAATCTCCTTTGTTCGTGCCATGATACACTTCCACAAACGTGTGTTGTGAAGAGCAGACTTTGATAGATCCCTGTTCTTTAAATAAAACAGGGTGCCCACTCATAACTGATTGGCATCCCATTGACTGAAACACCTGACTAATTTCACCTTCAAATTAACTGCTAACCCTAGAGGTTCACATACTTTTGCCACTCGCTAATATGTAATATTGGATAATTTTCCTCAATAAATAAATGACCAAGTATAATATTTTTGTCTCATTTGTTTAACTGGGTTCTCTTTATCTACTTTTAGGACTTGTGGGAAAATCTGACGTTGTTTTAGTTCATATTTATGCAGAAATATAGAAAATTATAAAGGGTTCACAAACTTTCAAGCACCACTGTATGTGCACATACATTTGTGCACCTGGAGAACCTACCAACAAACAGTGAAATCAGACCCCAGTCGTTTCTTTGTGGGATGTCTAGAGTTGAAAACATGAGATTCAAGAACAGATTTGGCACATTTGTGTAACTGGAGAACCTACCAACAAATGCTTTGACTCCGTTTTATACGTCACAAACCAGCTCATTAGTATAACCCCGCCCCTCAGCTGAGTAACTCCGCCCACATTTTAGCTCAAGAGAGGTAAGCACTGGAACTTGACAAGCTTTATGCACAGAAACACAGAAGACATTCAAATAACACGATAACTTTAATAAATAACCTAATTCTTAATGAAGTTTCAGTTTCAGTCCTTTTTTCCTTTAATCTTCACTTATTTGCACTTTTTGTCAAAATATCATCACCTGGTCCTGATTTATAAACCTTTAGTAGCATACTGTGTTAGAGTAGGGTAGGTTTGTTTGTTTTGGACCTGGTATTTAGTAGTAAGTTTGAAATTTTACATTTCACTGTCCCTTTGTACCAACTACAAATGAACATGTGACAAATAAATCTTGAATCTTGAATTGTCAGTCTTAAAGCATGTTCAATATGAAATTAGAAGCTTCTTTGGTTTTGTTTGGTTTCTTTATTTTGATGTATAAAAGCATCAGAACACCGGAGGTCGTAAGTCATCGAGAATAACTTCACAGCTGCGATGATATATGGCACTCGCCTTCAGTTTGTACGTGTTGAATAAAACGTCCTCCATTTTAGCTCTACAGTACTGGTACACAAAGCCCCGCCCCTTCAGGTCACCACAGCCAAAGCTGTAGATACAAATCCCACAAAAATGAACTGATAATATGACTGGAGATTGGACTGTGTGCCTGCTTGAATATACCCTTGTCCACATACTTTTGGTCATTTAGCGTGTCTATAAAGACAAAGCGATACACACCGGTTGTGAATGGGTCCACTGAATGCAGGGTCGAAGGCAGCAGGCTCTCCTAAAACACAGGGGTGAAGTTTTATGACAAACAGGAAACAATAAACAAGTCGAGTCAGATCTATTTCTACAGCGCTTTTTACAATGGAGCATTGTCTCAAAGCAGCTTTACAATGTTAGATTATCTTCTGCTAAACGTGCTGTGTGTAGTCATGTTGTGAGTTTTGTGAGTCACACACGTACAATATTTCATCTCTAGTCTTCCTGGAGAAACCGGAGCTGGCCGTTTGGCCGTGTGCTAACGTTACCCGGGGCCATATATATTATATATATATATCTATAAAAGCTGCCGGTGCACTGCCGCGTTGCCGGGCTGATCTCTCTCTATTGTGTAAGCTCTGTTGTGTTTATTGTGTTTGACCTTTGCTTTGTTCTCTGTTTGCTCCTTTGATTTCCTATCTGATGCTGCTACGAGTGTGTACTGTTTTAATCTCCCTGACCCCGTGTTAGGATTGTTCTTTGTTATAAACCACAGGAATCTTTTATCCTCTTAATTACTCTATGACTGGTGGTCATAAAAAAGATATTTGAAGTAACAGCACACCACTGCAGTCTGTGACTGTTTTCTGTTCCTGTGAGGTACAGCTATGAGATTAAAGCATTTCTCGGTCATTAATCAACAAACAAGCTCGACGAATGCTAAGGCTACACCAGAAAACTGGGGAATGACCTTTAATGAAAATCTAAAAGCCTCTCACATCTCGTTTTTAGTCACAGACTCATTTCCAAGACTGCAGCTAGATTCCTTCGGAGATCATTTCCCATCATGCTCCTGGTGGAGTTTTACAAGAAGAGAAACCATTGAACAATGGAGCAAAAACAGAAGGAGCTTCTGGCCAAAGTTGCCCTTGTGTGTGCAGTGACTTGTTCAGCAAAAAAAAAAACAGCCAAAAAGAAAAGTGGACAAATGATTAATAAATAAATAGACAAACAAACAAATAAATAAATAAAATCAAATATAAATTAATTAAATAAAAATAATTCAAATGAATAAAATTTAAATAAATACAAAAATAAAATGAATCAAGTACAAATTAAATTAATAAAAATAAATGTAATACATAAATAAATAATACAAATTGAAAAATAAATAGAAAATAACACAATAACATGTTCTGTTGCTTAATTATAAATAACCTAGAGATGATTTAAAGTATACGGCAGGAGGTACATAGGTTACCAATCCTGACAAATCGGGATGTGTTACAAAAAATGTTCTCCATTTATGCTCCACAGTGCTGCTACACATTAAAATAAATAAATGAATAAATAAACAAATCAAATATACATTAAATACACTAAATAAATAAAAACAAAAAAATAATTCAAAATAAATCAAATTAATACAAATTGAATAAAATAAATAAAATAACTAGATAAAAAAGAAATAAGTAATAAAAAGAAATAAGACAAGTCAAAGACTAACAAATAATAAAATATAATTACTAACAAAAAATAAATAAAGTAAATTAAAATCTAAAGTAAACAAACATTAACAAAAGTAATTAAATAATAAATGTAACAATAAATGGGAAGACGTCAAAGGCACTAACAAAAAAATGAATTATTAATAAAATAATTACTAACTAAAAAAAGTAATAATAATACATGGGAAAACATGTCAAAGAGACACTAATAAAAATAATATTTTTATTATTAATTAAAAATAAAATAAAAATATAAAATAATAAAAACTAAATAAGAACTAAATAAAAAAATAACAACAAATGGGACGACATGTGTTGCTCATTTCTCTACTCCTCAAAGACATTACTGTCTCTGATGCCCGTTTGGTGCTGGAGGCATGGAGCGCTCACCTATTGGGTACAGACCAGTTAAGGGTGTTTGGGGTAAGGCCTGTGTGACACAGAAGGCTGCAGTTCTCCACAGGTTAGAAATGACCTCAAACACCTCACGACCCACACAAAGATCCACACGGGGGAACAAGTGTTACCATGTCCCCTCTACTCTCCACCCACCAATGGGGGAGTGTGGGTGTGAAGGTCCTGGAGCAGCTCAGGAGGTGGTAGGTGGTGTTTTATGTACACCTGTGGGTACATAATGGGTGTTTATTGAGTAAGCTGATCCTCACTCCGTCTCCTTCTGAGTGTGTGTTTGGTAATCTCTCCATACAGTAACTAAATATAGAGCAGCTATGACATTATTCTGCACATTCTATAGGAACGTTCCCTTTATTTTACATTATAGGGCACGATTTGAGACGGGGCCACCGGCATGGATTAACAAGCAGCCGCTTAACGGGTTGGCCCTTCCCGTTGGCATTTTCCTTCGGTCACACCGGTTCAGCAGGAACTGAATGCAGGAATAATGACACTCCTGATCTGGCGTGTGTGTGTGTGTGTGTGTGTGTTTAGAAGGTGGGCTATGCGGTGTGCAAATACTGTAATAGCATGCGAGGCGTACGCTGGTGTTGAGGTGAAAAAAAATAGCAATAGTCAAATAGGGTTTTCGTGTTTGCAAATCCTTCCTGAGGTCCATGCAGAGTTCTTTGCTGTCTGCAAAGAAATGAAAGTCAAAGAAAATGTAAGCAACACTGCATGTTTTGTTTCTGATTATTTGGGGTCGTACATTATTGGTCGGCTTGTATAAATGTCTATAATACAGTTCATATTGTTATTATCTCAAAGCGAGAACTACTAAATTAAATTAGATTGCATTACAGTCCTGCCTCAGGTGCTTTATGACCTGTTCCAGAAGCCATTAGCTTATTAGCTTATCACATTTATTACCTGATAATGAGAATACTAAGGGTGAAACAGATAAGAGGACTGATGTGAAGCCCTCTATGGCTTCTGTTTCTAATTCTGTTTCCGGGGCTTAGGAGGGAGGAATAACATGTTGGTGTGGCACACATATGGTTTGAATCTCTGCAGGATTTTGTATGGCTTTTGTTGTCGCAATGAAGGAGAAGATCCATCTAAATCCTTCTAATACAGCTCTATTACTATTGCACAGTACAATGGAATTTTGTGCTCAGCGGTCTAACGGAGTGCCAGCATTGACTGCGTTTACATGCGCTTAATAATAATCCGATAGCTGCAGAAAATCAGATTCTGTCAACAATCCGATCAGCACTTGAGTAATCAGATAATCAGTAGTCGGATTTCTACTTTTACACCCAATAATCTCACAGAAATAAGTGACATAAACTTGTTTAATTATCAAATTATTCATTTTCCAGATTTAAACTCGGCATTTTCATTCCGTGCTGATTTTAAATCCGGGCTTGCCATATCCAGCGAGAAATAAAAACACTAAAGTCAACGGAACAAGAGGCCAAATAAAGCCATATTTTTAGAATACACAGACCTGGCAACCGTGGGGAATAGGTCACCGAAAACACCGATTATAATTACACTGGTATCTATGCTATGAGTAATCTGATTACTGGAGTAAAATCCAGCTCTCTGTATGGGATTTCTTAATGTGATTTCTAGATCGGAGTATGGGGTTTGTTTACATGACCACCTGAGTAATCAGATAACTGCAGAAATCCAACTAAGATCGGATTATTAAGAGCATGTAAACACACTCAGTGTTAATCCCACTCTTGTTATTTTTAACCAAGCGAGACGTATATATTAAGTCATTTAAAAACTAAAATCTAGCCTTTATTTCCCTCTAACCACAGTCTAAAAGCAAAGAAGTCATTATCGTGTTTTGTAGGGACTGTGGTAGCCTAGCGGTTAAGGTACTGGACTATGGACCAGAAGGTCCAGGGTTCAAATCCCACCTCTGCCAAGCTGACACTGTTGGGTCCTTGAGCAAGGCCCTTAACCCACAACTGCTTGGATTGTAAGATTGTACTAATGTAAGTCGCTCTGGATAAGGGCGTCTGCTAAATGCTGTAAATGTTTGTTTTGCTGTGTAAGTGCTACTACCAAAACGCCGTGTAACAATATTCAATTAGGCCCCATACTGTAAAGCAACATGTCTTATACCTCATCAGTATATATCTTTTATGCGGACAACGTGCAATTTGTTGTTCTGTGCAATAACCTATTTCAACACTGTATATTCTGTATATTTTTTTCATATATTCTATTTTAGGTGCATTTTATCTCATTATTTTTAAAGTGTGTGTGTATTTATTCTGTTTCTTCCTTCTTGGTGTCCTAACAAGATAATTTCCCCCTGTGGGATAAAAGAAGGCTATCTTATCTTATCTTATCTTACATCTTGTATCTTTGCTTTTTATTCCTTTTAAGAACTACATATCTGTGTAAACAACAAATAAATTCAGCTCATCACTGTTACTCATTATACAGGGCATTTCTGTGATTAATACAGCTCAAACCGCTTAACGTACAGACCCGGTTCAAACACCATTACGTAGATAATCGCTCTGTGCCTGTGCGCTCCAAGTTTGGAGTCGATCCCACTTATTATTTTTAATAGATCCAAGTTTTAAAATGGTAAAATATCCCATAGAAATGCACTGACATATTGTTTTGATTCAAATCTCAACTGACAAAATGTCAAATTGTAACTGACGCATTCCCACAGGGTCAGAGCAGCTGGGCACGTTCACCCCTCCCCCTCCGTTTTTCCCTATGCACCATACATACAGGCAGCAAAGCCGCCATATTGGTACAGGCAACTGCTCACAACTCTCCATAGACTGTATGGGAAAAAGATTCCTGATTCTGGTCTAAAATAAATAATAATAATAATAATTTATTAAAATAACAATAGATTAATAATAGTAAATAGTAGATGTAGTATAACTAGTACTATGAATTGTATAATATTAGTACTCACTATTTTATTTAATGTATAATACTACAGATACTATTATTATATTAATTACATTATTTATTACACTACATCTTATTGTATTTATGGGTTAATAATATACTGTACTGTACATTACATTTGAATTTATCTGGATCATTTCACTGTTAAAACAAACAGAAAGCAGACTGACTGCCAGTGCCTCACTATTTGGTTTTTATTTGTTGATTGTGTTACATTTTTGTCAGTGATGGTCAATTATAAGAACTTAAAGATGCACAATTTAGATTTTTTTTTATATTTCAAAGTGAATGAAATTCCTGAGTTCTGAGCTGGAGCCAAAAAAAAAAAAAAAAAAAAAAAAACTCAAATAATGGGGACGTAGATAAAAAAAAGACATTTCCACAACATAAAGAACCTTCTACACATTACATACATTAAATTATAAAGGGAAGTTTAATCACATATTAACCAAGGAAAATAATCTAAATCTATGCCTGACAAACATCAGTTTTCACAATTTGTTTCTTGAAAATTAATTATTTTCCTCCACATTAACTGCCGAAAGTCGAAGTAATTGTTTTCGTGTTTTGTAGCTCAAAAACCCTTAAATATAAAAACTTGTTAAAATTGGTTATTGTGGTTTTTAACCAGAATAAAAAGCATCTCCCCATTTACTTGTGGTCGCTTACAGGTCAGTCTTGCCAGGACCAATATGGTGGACGCATTGATGTATTTGCAGCAACGGCCTGGAACAGCCAATGGGGCGCCTGGGTATTTATGTCCATACACGTACACAACCAAACCCACATTTGGCCAAAAATATTGGGACACAAAGCCACATTGTCGCATTTCAAGCACTGTTGTGTTGTTATATTTGTTATTATCTTTTTATGTGCAATAAAATCAAACAAATCCTCCAAACGTTGTGAGAAATCCTTCTGTAACCTGTTCCTAAATGGGAACATGAATGAACCAAATTACAAAAACAAACTTGTAGCTTTGAATTGAGAATAAAACTATGGCTTGAGAATAATAAATGTGTACGTTTTTAAATTATTACCAAAAATAAAACAAATTCAGAGAGCTGTCCCATGGTGTCATGTCCTTACAAACAGAAAGAGACTGGTACAGTGGGAGCAGAGACAAAGGAAGGGGAATGTGAGCTTCATTTGAATGTCATTTCCATTATGCACCAAAACAAGCCTGAAACGAAATCACTCTGCATCCGTCTGTTAACCAATACACACAAACGTGATCACAGAAACCTACTTACACTGCATAACTCGTGCTCAGTCCTGTCGTTCCTGATCTGTAACCTGCTCCACAGGTCGGGCCTGACCCCCTTATTCTATCTCATATATCAAACCCGAGCTGGCATTCATCAGTCTCGCAGTCATTACTCAGAAACTCACAGAGTTATGGCATTTAGCAATCCATTTACATTTAGCCCTTTAGCAGACATGTCGGTCCTGTTCATATACCTTGGACTCATAGGAAGAGTAATGTTAGAATAATGTAAACCTCTAGACTGTATTGGAACAGCCTGAGGCCCTATACTTCCAAATTAAGACAAGTTGAGACTAGACTTTTGGGGCAATTTCAGGCAGTAGGTAATTCAAACAAGACAACTTAAAGATCTTGACTCTGTATTCTACACAGTTTGAGGCTTTATATTCTGTATTTAGGTCAATTTAAGGCTCCAAAACCTGGATTCTGGTCACCTGAGGCTCTGGACTCTGCATTTTTGTCAAGTTGAGACTCTAAAGCCTGTATTCTGTACAAATTTAGGCTTTATAGCATGCAATCTGTACACTTTAAGGGTCTTGACTCTGCACTCTGCACTCTAAAGCCTGGATTATGCACAATCTGAGGCTATGGAATCTGCAGTTGGGTCAGGTTGAATCTCAGAACTCATAGCATTTAGTATTGAAGTAAATTTGATTGTGCAAGTTCTCCTACTTAGAAAGATGAGAGAGGTATGTAGTTTTCATCATAGGTACACTTCAACTATGAGAGACAAAATGAGAAAAAAATCCAGGAAATCACATTGTAGGATTTTAAAAGAATTTACTTGTAAATCATTGTGGAAAAAAAGTATTTGGTCACCAACAAACAAGCAAGGTTTCTGGCTCTCACAGACCTGTAACAACTTCAAAATGATCATGAGAACGGTGAGCAGAAATCCCAGAACTACACGGAGGGACCTGATGAATGACCTGCAGAGAGCTGGGACCAAAGTACCAAAGGCTACCATCAGTAACACACTACGCCGAGAGGGACTCAGATCCTGCAGTACCAGGCGTGCCCCCCTGCTTAAGCCAGTACATGTCCAGGCCCGTCTGAAGTTTGTCAGAGAGCATATGGATGATCCAGAAGAGGATTGGGAGAATATCATGTGGTCAGATGAAACCAAAATAGAACTTTTTGGTAAGAACTCAACTCGTTTTCTTTGGAGGAAGAAGAATTCTTAGTTGCACCATACCTACTGTGAAGCATGGGGATGGAAACATCATGCTTTGGGGCTGTTTTTCTGCAGAGGGGACAGATCCGTGCTAAGGGAAGAATGAACGGGGCCATGTATCGTGAGACTTTAAGCCAAAACCTCCTTCCACCAGTGAGAGCATTGAAGATGGAACGTGGCTGGGTCTTCCAGCATGACAATGATCCCAAACACATGAAGGAATGGCTCCCTAAAAAGCATTTGAAGGTCCTGGAGTGGCCTAGCCAGTCTCCAGACCTCAGCCCCATAGAAAATGTGTGGAGGGAGTTGAAAGTCCATGTTGCCCCAAAACATCACTGCTCTAGTTGAGATCTGCATGGAGGAATGGGCCAAAATACCAGCTACAGTGTGTGCCAACCTGGTGAAGACTTACAGGAAACGTTTGACCTCTGTCATTGCCAACAAAGGTTATGTTACAACATACTGAGTTGAACCAAATTTATTGACCAAATACTTATTTTCCACCATAAATTATAACTAAATTCTTTTAAAATCGTACAATGTGATTTCCTGGATTTTTTTCTCATTTTGTCTCTCATAATTGAAGTGTAGCTATGATGAAAATTACAGATCTCTCTCATCTTTCTAAGTAGGAGAACTTGCACAATCAGTGGCTGACTAAATACTTTTTTGCCCCATTGTAGATTTGGGGGCAATCTGAGGTAGTATTCGCTTCATATAGGACAATTTAATGCTCTGGACTAAGACTACTGAGACTATGGACTCTGCATTAGGATCAGTTTGAAGCCATACATAATGCATTTGGGGCAATTTGAGGCTCTAAAGTTTGTGTTCTGCACAATTTGAGGCTAAAGAAACTGCATTTTGATCAATTTGAGGCTCTAGAGCCTGTGTTTTGCACAATTTTAAGCTCTAGAAGCTGCATTTGGATCAATTTGAGGCTCTAAAGCATGTGTTCTGCACATTTGGAAGCTCCAGAAGCTGCTTTTGGATTAATTTGAGGATCTACAGCCTGTAGTGTACACGCTTTTGGGTCAAGTTGAGGCTCTAGAACCTGCTTTAGAGTCTGTCTGAAGCCATACGGTGTGCATTTGTTACAGTTTGAGACTATAGTGCCTGCTTATAGGTTGGTCTGAGGCCATCCACCCTGCACTGGAGACAAATTGAGGGTCTAAAGCCATACATAATGCATTTGTGGCAATTTGAGACTCTAGAAGTTGCGTTTGTATCAATGAGAAGCTCTATGAGCTGTGTTTGGATCGATTTGAGGCTCAAAGCCTGTATTCTGCACAATTTGAGGCTCTAGAACCTGCTTTTAAGTCAGTTTGGAGCCATACACTGTGCATTCAGGACAATCTGTGGCTCTAGTGCCTGTTTATAGGTGAGTTTGAAACCATACACCCTGCAGTAGAGACAAACTGAGGGTCTAAAGTGTGCAGAATGAGACAATTAGAGGTTCTACAGCCTACATTTGGATCAGATTAAAGCCCTATATTCTGGCTCTGGGACAATTGAAGGCTAAAGGCTCTGAATGTGGGACAATCTGACACTCTAGCCTCTGTATTTCTGTATGTGAGGCTCTAGATCATGCTTTGGAACATATTATACCCAGTGAGGTTTGTTGCTCTTTAATTCTGGTCCCCCCAAGGTTTTGTCCTCATACTCTTTTTTTTTTTTTTTTTGTGGGGCATTTTGAAGCCATAGACTCTGCACATGGGTCAATACGAGGCTCTGAGGTCTGCTTTTCTGACAAAAATGTAAAGCATATGGACTTTCACATACCACACACATTCCACATGATCTCTGTACATGACTGGATTCCCGCACTACAGAACCAGTTCCTTTGAAACGCTTAAACTAACAGGTTAGAGATAAAAACAGAGACAGAGGTGGAGGTACAGATAGAACGAGATGTATTGTCCCTGTTACTATAAACCATCTGCATCATCTAGAAACCACAGATCAGATGCAAAGCAGAGAAGGTGGCTTTAGCTTCCAGCTAATCTGACTCTCTAAAATACTTTGATGATCCTATGAATACGGTTATCTGTATTCACATTTAGCAGAACAGCATGTGCTTCCCTCAACGTTTATATAACACCACTACATGATACACTATATAGCAGAGATTATATACAAAACTGGATTTTCACACAAGTCATAAAAGTAGATAGAGAATCAGATTAAACAAAATGAAAGAAAAATATTAGACTTGGACATTTATTTATTGACAGTTTTCCTCAATAAATATGTGATCAGGTATAATATTTGTTCTCTCGCGTATTTAATTGGGTTCTCTTTGTGTGTGTGTGTGTGTGTGTGTGTGTGTGTGCGCGCGCGCACGTTGTTAACATGACTCCGAGTCAACAAACCCAGCTAATTAACCCTCTGATAGTTCCTCTACTGAACAGGGAGTTTGTGCTCTGTCTGTCTGTGCGAGGTATGACGAGACACCCAGTGTTTTCAAAACCAAGGCTACTTTTGGGTGGTGTACCTCTTGGTGGGAGATCATTGTACGACTCTACACTGAAGACTTTTGGCCAGTGGACAGACTTTGAGGGGGAACGGCACTGGACTGAGAGAAGCAGGATGGTCGGATCATTTACAGGGGCTTAGCAGAGGGAAATTTGTTGTCACTGAGCCCATTATGTGTCCTGCCATTGACAGCCAGACACTGTTGTCTTTGTTTGCAGTGGAGTCATGAACAAGAAACCTGTTCTGTTACAGACTGGAACCGCATCAACTTTAGTGATAAATCCAGGTTCTGTTTGGGAACCGATGATGGTCAGGTTCAGATATTGAGGCCTCGTGGTGATGCTTCAATCCTGCCTTTGCTGTGGAGTGACACACTGCCCCAACTACTGGTGTGATGATCTGATGAACACCCCAATCTGTCCAAAAAACAGAGCCTAGAATCCCACTGTGGCCAAAATCAGAGTGCAGAGACCCACAATGTCTCAGTATGGTGCCTGAAAACCAAACAGGCCTCAAATAGAGTTAAAAGACCCAATGTGCCCTAAACACCCAATGAGTCTAGACCTGACCTGTCCCAAATCCAGTTATAGTCACCCTACATGTCAATAATCATTATCAACTTTTGGAGATCATTTTCTACTTTAAACATAATCAGTGTGTAATTATAATCATAACAGATTATACATAATATATAATGTATAATCAGACTGTAAGAACACAGGACCGTCTCCTGTTCCAGAAATGAAACAAACCTTGTTGAAGGTCATGAAGCAAGTGATTGTAAAATGATGAGTGAGTCAGGTGTGTTTGAGGAGGAAGCAATGGTCTGAATAATAAAACATTTTACATTTACAAGTATGTTTACAAAAAGAGAGTAAATGAAGGAACTGTCAGCACAAGCCTTCAGTAAAGTTCAACAGATCAACATGAGTACAGATAGAAAACCAAAACAGACCTGCTTTAAGCACTATAATCATAACACAGAGCCTGGAGACCCAGTGTGTCCCAAATACAGGGTCAAGATACCAATTGGCTCCCAAATACAGAGCCTATAGACCCAAAGTATCCAAAATACAGAACCCAGAGACCCAATGTGTCCCAAATACAGAGCATATAGACCCAGTGTGTCCCAAATACAGAGCTTAGAGACCTAATGTGTCCCAAATACAGAGCCTAGAGACCCAGTGTGTCCCAAATACAGAGAATAGAGACCCAGTGTGTCCGAAATGCAGTCCTAAGAGACCCAATGTGTCCTAAAAACAGAGCCCAAAATCCCAGTGTGCCCCAAACACAGAGCCCAGAGACTTAATGTGTCCCTAATACAGAGCCTAGAGACCCAGTGTGTCACATACACAGAGCCCAGAGACCCAGTGTGTCACATACACAGAGCCCAGAGACCCAGAGACCCAGTGTATCCCAAAAACAGAGCCCAGAGACCCAGTGTGTCCCAAAAACAGAGCCTAGAGACCCAGAGACCCAGTGTATCCCAAAAACAGAGGCCAGAATCCCAGTGTGTCCCATAAACAGAGCCTAAAGACCCAGTGTGTCCCAAAAACAGAGCCCAGAGACCCAGTGTGTCCCAAATACAGAGCCCAGAGACCCAGTGTGTCCCAAATACAGAGCCAAGAGACCCAGTGTGTCCCAAGAACAGAGCCCAGAGACCCAGTGTGTCCCAAGAACAGAGCCCAGAGACCCAGTGTGTCCCAAAAACAGACAGCAGAGACCCAATGTGTCCCAAATACAGATCGTGGAGACCCAATGTGTTCCAAAAACAGAGCCCAGAGACCCAGTGTGTCCCAAAAACAGAGCCTAGAGATGAGGTGTGTCCCAAATAAAGAGCCTAGAGACCCAATGTGTCCCAAATACAGATCGTGGAGACCCAGTTTGTCCTAAAAAGAGCCCAGAGACCCAGTGTGTCCCAAATACAGAGCACAGAGACCCAATGTGTCCCAAACACAGAGCCTGGAGACCCAATGTGTTCCAAAAACAGAGCCCAGAGACCCAGTGTGTCCCAAATACAGAGCCTGGAGACACAGTGTGTTCCAAATACAAAACCTGCAGATCCAGTGGGTCCCAAACACAGAGCCTAGAGACCCAATGTCTCCCAAAAACAGAACCTGGAGACACAAAGCAACCCAAATACAGAGCCTAGAGACACAGTGTTTCTCAAATACAGAACCAATAAACCCAGTCTGTCCAAAATACAGAGCCTAGAGATGAACGTGTTCCCAATACAGACTCTAGAGACCCAATGTGTCCCAAAAACAGAGCCTAGAGATTAGGTGTCCCAAATAAAGAGCCTAGTGACCCAGTGTGTCCCAAATACAGAGCCTGGAGACCCAGTGCGTTCCAAAAACAGAGCCTAGAGACCCAGTGTGTCCCAAAAACAGAGCCTAGAGACCCAATATGTCGAAAATACAGAGCCTGGAGAACCAGTGTGCCCCAAACACAAACACAGAGCCTAGAGGCAGAATTTGTCCCAAGTAGAGCCTAGTGACCCAATGTGTCCAAAATACAGAGACTAGAGACCCAGTGTGTCCCAAATACAGAGCCTGGAGACCCAGTGTGTTCAAAATAGAGCCCAGAGACCCAATGTGTCCCAAATACAGAGCCCAGAGACCCAGTATGGCCCAAAAACAGAGCCTAGAGACCCAGTGTGTCCCAAAAACTGAGCCAAGAGACCCAGTGTGTCCCAAATAGAGCCTAAAGACGCAGTGTGTCCCAAATACAGAGCCTAGAGACCCAGTGTGTCCCAAATACAGAGCCTAGAGACCCAGTGTGTTCGAAAAAGAGCCCAGAGACCCAATGTGTCATAAATCCAGAGCCCAGAGACCCAGTGTGTCCCAAAAACTGAGCCAAGAGACCCAGTGTGTCCCAAATAGAGCCTAAAGACGCAGTGTGTCCCAAATACAGAGCCTAAAGACTCAGTGTGTCCCAAATACAGAGCCTAAAGACCCAGTGTGTTCGAAAAAGAGCCCAGAGACCCAATGTGTCCCAAAAACTGAGCCAAGAGACCCAGTGTGTCCCAAAAACTGAGCCAAGAGACCCAGTGTGTCCCAAATACAGAGCCTAAAGACGCAGTGTGTCCCAAATACAGAGCCTAAAGACGCAGTGTGTCCCAAATACAGAGCCTAAAGACGCAGTGTGTCCCAAATACAGAGCC
>JAJAGP010000621.1:169221-183090 GCA_025084515.1 Ancistrus triradiatus
CAAATACAGAGCCTAGAGACCCAGTGTGTCCCAAATACAGAGCCTAGAGACCCAGTGTGTCCCAAATACAGAGCCTAGAGACCCAGTGTGTCCCATATACAGAGCCTGGCGACCCAGTGTGTCCCATATACAGAGCCTGGCGACCCAGTGTGTTCAAAAAAGAGCCCAGAGACCCAATGTGTCATAAATCCAGAGCCCAGAGACCCAGTGTGGCCCAAAAACAGAGCCAAGAGACCCAGTGTGTCCCAAAGACAGAGCATAGAAACGCGGTGTGTCCCAAATAGAGAGGCTAGAGACCCAGTGTGTCCCAAAAACAGAGCCTATAAACCAGTGTGAGATCCAGTGTGCAGCAAATACAGAGCCTAGAGACCCAGTGTGTCCCAAATACAGAGCTTAAAGACCCAGTGTGTCACAAATACAGAGCCTGCAGACCCATTGTGTCCCAAATACAGAGCCCAGAGAACCTGTGGGTCCCAATCGCAGAGCCCAGAGACCCAGTGTGTCCCAAAAACAGAGCCTAGAGACCCAGTGTGTCCCAAATACAGAGCCTAGAGACCCAGTGTGTCCCAAATACAGAGCCTAGAGACCCAGTGTGTCCCAAATACAGAGCTTAACGACCCAATGTGTCCCAAATACAGAGCCTGGAGACCCAGTGTGTGCCAAATACAGGGTCTAGAGACCCAAAGACTCGATATCTCCCAAACTGAGAGTCTATAAATTGTGTGTCCCCCAAGTACAGAATCTACTTAGAATCTACTTCTCCGACTTAGAAAGATGAGAGAGGTCTGTAGTTTTCATCATAGGTACACTTCAACTATGAGAGAAAATGAGAAAAAAAATCCAGGAAATCATATTGTAGGATTTTAAAAGAATTTAATTGTATCATGGATATCATGGCGGAAAATAAGTATTTGGTCACAAACAAACAAGCAAGATTTCTGGCTCTCACAGACCTGTAATTTCTTCTTTAAGAAGCTCTTCTGTCCTCCACTCGTTACCTGTATTAATGGCACCTGTTTGACCTCGTTATCTGTATAAAAGACACCTGTCCACATCCTCAAACAGTCAGACTCCAAACTCAAGACCAAAGAGCTGCCGAAGGACACCAGAAAGAAAATTGTAGACCTGCACCAGTCTGGGAAGAGTGAATCTACAATAGGCAAGCAGGTTGGTGTGAATAAATCAACTGTGGGAGCAATTGTAAGAAAATGGAAGCCATACAAGACCATTGATAAACTCCCTCGATCTGGGGCTCCACGCAAGATCTCATCCCATGGGGTCAAAATGATCATGAGAATGGTGAGCAAAAATCCCAGAACTACACGGAGGGACCTGATGAATGACCTGCAGAGAGCTGGGACTAAAGTAACAAAGGCTACCATCAGCAACACACTACGGCGAGAGGGAGTCAGATCCTGCAGTGCCAGGCGTGCCCCCCTGCTTAAGCCAGTACATGTCCAGGCTCGTCTGAAGTTTGCCAGAGAGCATATGGATGATCCAGAAGAGGATTGGGAGAAAATCATGTGGTCAGATGAAACCAAAATAGAACTTTTTGGTAAAAGTTGCCGTGTTTGGAAGAAGAAGAATGCTGATTTGCGCCATACCTACTGTGCGGCATGGGGGTGGAAACATCATGCTTTAGGGCTGTTTTTCTGCAAAGGTGACAGGACAACTGAACCGTGTTAAGGGAAGAATGAACGGGGCCATGTATCGTGAGATTTTAAGCCAAAACCTCCTTTCATCAGTGAGAACATTGAAGATGGAACGTGACTGGGTCTTCCAGCATGACAATGATCCCAAACGCTCGGGCAACGAAGGAGTGGCTCCGTAAAAAGCATTTGAAGGTCCTGGAGTGGCCTAGCCAGTCTCCAGACCTCAGCCCCATAGAAAATGTGTGGAGGGAGTTGAAAGTCCATGTTGCCCCAAAACATCACTGCTCTAGAGGAGATCTGCATGGAGGAATGGGCCAAAATACCAGCTACATTGTGTGCCAACCTGGTGAAGACTTACAGGAAACGTTTGACCTCTGTCATTGCCAACAAAGGTTATGGTACAAAATATTGAGTTGAATCAAATTTATTGACCAAATGCATATTTTACACCATGATTTACAATGAAATTCTTTAAAAATCCTACAATGTGATTTCCTGGTGGATTTTTTTTCTCATTTTGTCTCTCATAGTTGAAGTGTAGCTATGATGAAAATTACAGACCTCTCTCATTTTTCTAAGTAGGAGAACTTGCAGAATCAGTGGCTGACTAAATACTTTTTTGCCCCACTGTACCTCTAGACACTATAACTCATTAACTAAACCTCACACTGCTCATTCAGTGCGTTTGTGCCGAACCAACTTAAACAGTTCACTGGAGCAGCACTAGGTCACATCCAGACTGTACCACAAACCCAAAGCTGCACCTCACACTGTCACATTATCATTAGAAATAATTTATCACACAGTCCTGTGGAACCTGCCAAACCCCAAAGCTTCACATCCACCAGGATGCAGGTAAACTGGGACAAACACGGTTAGCACGGTTTAATTATCATTCCACAAATTAATTATTCATACCACTTTATCTTATAATGTCAAACAGTCACTTGTTCAGAGGAGGTGTGACTAGAGCATTATATCGGGTATAAATAATACATACAGCCCATCTAGTGCACTCCACCAGGTATAAAAATACATACACCCTATCTAATGCACTATATATATGCAATAAATAATACATACAGTCTATCTAGTGCACTATATCAGATATAAATGTTACATACACCCTATGTAGTGCACTATATTCGCTATAAATAATACATACAGCCTATCTAGTGCACTATATCAGATATAAATGTTACATACACCCTATGTAGTGCACTATATTGGCTATAAACAATATATACAGCCTATCTAGTGCACTATATCAGGTATAAATGTTACATATCCCCTATCATACGCACTATATCACCTATACATAATATCTACACCCTATCTAGTGCACTATCCTTAGATAAATGAGAATGCTTTCTTTTTCTTGCAAGCTCTGACACCACAAAGAAACACAAATAAAATACAAATGGTTTGAAACGAGAAAGCGCGGTCACACACACACAGTAGCTATCTCACCGTATTCAGAAGTTTGCTGTGTGTTCTCCTCTTTTTTCTTGCCCATCTTTAAAATTATAAAAGCAAATAAAGAGAAACTCCAAAACAAATCTCTCAAATCTTTCTCTCTCCTCTCTCACTCTTCCCTCTCTGCCTCACCCGGTAGAGAGTTACCAGGCAATGACGTCAAAGACACCTGCTGCACACCTGCCACTTTAACCCCGCCCACTAAGTGACTACACACCGCCACCTAGGGACCAAATTGCTAAGTGAAATAAATGATTAAAAACATTCATAATAAATTACTCACTCACTCACTTTCTTAGACACTTGATCCTGATCTGTGTATTGTTATACTGAAGTAGATGAGGCGCAGATATCATTTATACCTGATATAGTGCACTAGATAGGGTGTATGTATTATTTATAGCTGATATAGTGCACTAGATATGGTGTATGTATTATTTATACCTGATATAGTACACTAGATAGGGTGTATGTATTATTTATACCTGATATAGTGCACTAGATAGGGTGTATGTACTATTTATTACCGATATAGTGCATTAGATAGGGTGTATGTATTATTTATACCTGATATAGTGCACTAGATAGGGTGTATGTATTATTTATAGCTGATATAGTGCACTAGATAGGGTGTATGTATTATTTATACCTGATATAGTGCACTAGATAGGGTGTATGTATTATTTATAGCTGATATAGTGCACTAGATATGGTGTATGTATTATTTATAACTGATATAGTGCACTAGATATGGTGTATGTATTATTTATACCTGATATAGTGCACTAGATAGGGTGTATGTATTATTTATTACCAATATAATGCACTAGATAGGGTGTATGTATTATTTATAGCTGATATAGTGCACTAGATAGGGTGTATGTATTATTTATAGCTGATATAGTGCACTAGATAGGGTGTATGTATTATTTATATGATATAGTGCACCTAGATATGGTGCGTGTATTATTTATACTTGATATCGTGCAATAGATAGGGTTGGTAATGTATATTATACCTGATATAGTACACTAGATAGGGTGTATGTATTATTTAACCTGATATAGTGCACTAGATAGGGTGTATGTATATTTATAGCTGATATAGTTAAATACCACTAGATAGGGTGTATGTATTATTTATAGCTGATATAGTGAACTAGATAGGGTGTATGTGGAGTGTTATTTATTACCGATAGAGTGCACTAGATAGGGTGTATGTATTATTTATAGCTGATATAGGCACTAGGTAGGGTGTATGTATTATTTTAACCTGATATAGTACACTATATAGGGTTTATGTATTATTTATACCTTGATATAGTAAACTAGTAGGGTGTATGTATTAGTTATACCGATATCAAGTCAAGTCAAGCTCAAGTCAAGTCAGAAGTATTTATCTAGAGCTTTTAGAATGGAGCATTGTCTAAAAAGCAACTGTACAAGTTTTAGATTATCTCTAATTAACTACGTCCACTCCCAAACGAGCAAGCTAGGGCAACAGTGGCAAGGAAAAACTCCCTAGTTATAGGAAGAAACCTTGTAGGACCAAGAATCAAAAAAGAGGGAACCAACCTCATTGGGCGGCATAGATGATAAATCAAGAGCGAAACTAAATCATGTAGTCAAAGTTCGAATAGAATGTGAATTATGCACATCGGACCTTAAGGGCCAGGGTATGCTGGGGGCAGGAAGCTGATGAAGGAAGCAGCTGCGTGGAACTCAGCAGATGAACATCATGTGGGAGGCCGGAACTCCAGAACACAGCTCGAGAGCAAAAAGAAAATGTAATTAGTTATTGATAAGAAGCACAGTGTTATTAACAATCACAGATGCCATGTCAATCACTGATACCAAGGGTAGCATGAGACCCCCGGCAGCATTAGCTATGGCAGCATAGCTAGGAAAGCTAGAAAGAGGGAGAACGGTAGGAAACACAGCCAAGAGGGATCACATGAAGACATTGGCAACCCCACGAGAGGCAGAAGGACAGCAACCAACGTCTCTGATCACCATAACACTCTTGACTATGAACCCCCAGCTCTGCCATTATTCTAAGGGCAAGGATGCATGAGTCTAAGATACGAGGACCGAAGCCCAGTTCAGCCAGAACCGCCCACTCGACAATCCGGTTAATGGACCAAGGCAGGCAGGCCAGACATGGGACTCCAGACTCAGTGACCAAAGCCCTGCATCCTGGTCTAAATCTAGCAAAAGCCTGTGTAAATAGGTATGTCTTTAGCTAGACTTAAAACTTTGGAGGGTGTTGAATCTCGAACGAAAGGTGGGAAGTTTATTCCATGTTGGGGGGCCATGTATGAGAAAGCCTTTCCCCTTTGCTGTGACTTTTTTAATTTCTGGAATAAAGAAGTCTGCACCCTGCGAACGGAAGTAGACGAGTTGGATTGAAAAACTCTAAGAGGTCACTCAGATAATGTGGGGCCAGGCAATGTAGAGCTTTATAAGTTATAAGAAGATTTGTAATCAATGCGAATTTGGACTGGTAACCAGTGCGTGATGATAGAAACAGGAGTTGATATTGATCAAATGTTATAGTTAGAGTTAGCACTCGGGCAGCTGCCATTCTGAACTAACTGAAGTTTAATTATAGATTACTAGAGCATCCCAGTAGTAGGCGTACAGTAATCCAACCGTGAGGTTATAAACGCGTGAACAAGTTTTTTCTGCCTCATTTAAACGAGAGGAATTTCTAAGTTTAGCGATATTACGTAACTGAAAGAAAGCAATTCGAGTGATGCTGCTAATGTTCTTTGCGAATCAAAGGAGAGGATCTGAGGTCAAACTGTGACCCCTAGTTTTTACAGACGGACGGGGCAAACGGACAGGCCATCTAGATTAGGATAGATGTAGCTAAACCTGTCTCTCACAGCCTTGGGTCCCACTATTATAGCACCTCAGTTTTATCCGAGTTAAGTAAGAGGAAAATTAAAATAACATCATCTTTTATTTCCTTTTACACAGTCCTCGATTTAGTGATTGTTAAGGCTGTCATTAGTTTGGCTGATATGTACAAAGCTGTGTATCATCTGCATAGCAGTGGGAAATTAATGATGTTACGAATAACTGAAGCTAGTGGAAGCATGTACAGAGAGAATAAAAGCGGGCCCAACCCACTGACCCCGAGGCACGCCATACTTCACTTTTGAGAGCTTAGACCTTAGATTATTTATATGAACAAACTGGTACCGAGTCAGTTAAGTAGGATTTAAACCAAGAAAGTGCTGACATCCCTTAATACTACAGTATTTTCTAGTCTGTTTAGTAAAACATCATGATCTACAGTGTCAAATGCTGCACTTAAATCTAACGGAACAAGAAAAGAAACACACCCTTATATGAGGAACATTAACAAGTCATTAAGAAAATACCCTAGTAATGCTGTTTCGTTACTATCGATGGGGCATGAAGCCAGACTGAAATGTTCATTAAATTTTTCAGTCCTTGGAGGTGACTACAGAGCGCTGATAGACGGCTTTGCTAAGATTTTGGACAGAAACTGTAGATTTGGAAATTGGTCTATAATTAGATAGGCACACAAGGGTTCAAGATTGGCTTTTTAATCAGTGGTTTGATAACGGAGACTTAACGGATTTTGGGCACATAACTAAGGTAAGGGATGAATTTAAAAACTAACACTCGCTCTAAACACTAGGTAATACTTGTTTGAGTAGACATGAGGAATTGGATTAACAAACATGTGATGACTAGACGAGTGATCAGGGATAGTCAGTATTAGAAATTGGGGTAAAAGATTCTATCTTGATTTACAGCTCATAACAGATGTCTTCACTAGTGCTGGCATCTGGAAAGTTGGCTGAACAGTTTGGTGATGTGATGAGCATTGAGTTTTTATCCTAATATTTTCTAGCTATCATAAAGAAGGTATGAAATAATTACTGTTAAAATACACAGAATGGGGAGTCCACTTTCGTGGGGGTTTTTTGTTAATTTGGAGACTGTATTAAAGAGAAATCTTGGATTATGTTATTTTTCTCTATGGATTGAGAGAAGTATTGCAGCTTAAGCTTTAGTGAGGGCATGATTATACTCTGTCATGCTGTCCCCTCAAGCAATCTTAAACAACTCCAATTTACTATGGTCTCCACTTGCGCTCTAAAGCTGTGTTCTGTGCTTTAAGGTAAGGGGTGGTCATTATACCATGGTTTTTGCTAGCCTTTTTCCCTAATACGTTTGACCCTAGCAGGGGCAGTCGTGTCAGGGTGAGGCGCAAGCAACCACAGTCTAATTGCTCATTTACACACTCAAGATGACTGATACTCTGTAGGTGTATCAAATTTCCAGTCTGGTAGGTTTTTAATTAAAAGCAGCTGGAGTAGCAGATGTGATAGGCGCTTGGTGTGTAACGAGCAACGGATTTTATTTATTAGAGAAGCTCAAATACTAAAAGATATGATCGGAAATCGAATCACTTTGCAGGAAAACATCCAAGGTTATCTATATTGAACCAAATGTTAATTATTATATCTAAAGTATGATTACAGCGGTGGGTTGGGCCCACAACTTCTGAGTGATACATGAATTCTAAGATGGGCTCGAAGCAATTTAAGTGGATCCTACTCCATTGCAAAGTGAATATTAAATCATTTACAAGTAAAGGACAAGCCTTTATCTGTTGCAGTATTAAGAGGGAAAGAAAAGTTAGGCAAAGCCTGAGAAATTTGAATAGGGACCAGGAGGAGGTAAATAGTGATAAGATGAAGAGTGTGGTTTGACTTCCATAACGATGGATCAGCACATTAAGAATCAGTATTCAAAGAATTAGCCTTGTAATGGATTTAGCGTAACACCTAACTCTTTGCAAAAATTGGGGGCTAGCCTCCCCCCGACCATTAGGACGAGGGCGACTAGCATGACTGTATCCAGGAGGTGAGGCTTCATTTAAGGCTAAATATTCATCAGGTCTAATCCAAGTCTCAGTGAGACAGAGAGCATGTAAGCGTTTATCAGTGATCATTTCATTTACAATCACTGCTTTGTTTGTAAGTGATCTAATGTTAAGTAGTCCTAGCTTTAGTCTAATGCTGTTATTTCTTTGGCAGCTATCTGTGTCTATAATAATGAGGTTATTAAAACAGACTTTTTGAGAGCGTTTACGTTTAGGGCAGATGCGGGTAACAGACACAGTTTCAATAATGTGGGTTCTGGGTGACGGTGCATGGCTACCAGCAGACAGTTGATTAAGCCGGTCTGTCTGCTGCCTGACCCCTGCTCTGGATAGGGTATATGTATTATTTATAACTGATATAGTACACTAGATAGGGTGTGTGTATTATTCATAGCTGATATAGTACACTAGATATGGTGTATGTATAATTTATTACCGATATAGTGCACTAGATAGGGTGTATGTATTATTCATACCTGATATAGTGCACTAGATAGGGTGTGTGTATAATTTAATACCGATATAGTGCACTAGATAGGGTGTATGTATTATTTATACCTGATATAGTGCACTAGATAGGGTGTATGTATTATTTATACCTGATATAGTGCACTAGATAGGGTGTATGTATTATCCATACCTGATATAGTGCACTAGATATGGTGTGTGTATTATTCATATTTGATATAGTGCACTAGATACGGTGTGTGTATTATTTATACCTCATATAGTGCACTAGATAGGGTGGAGATACAGGGTATTGATGATAGTAATGGAACAGAGCCGTGTTTCGTGCTTTTATTAAGCTTCCTCTACTTAATAATGTAACAATTCATTCATTGCTTAGAAAATCCCCACAATGCATCGTGTCCCAGGGTCCTTGGACTTCAGGAGTGTCCCGGCACACCAAGGCCGGACTTTAGGGCTGACTCGGGGCAGGACTCGATTCGGGCCAGTCGGCTCTGCTCCAGGGCGATGGCTTCGGCCGAGTGTTTACATTTCTCCGATCCACACTGGCAGGTGAAGTACTTGCTCTTAATGTCCCAGAAACGATCGCCATAATCGAACCTGAGACAGACACACACACACAAAACTAGCAGCGGTAGAACGCAGGGAGCAGTCATTAGGGGATCCTTCTGGACACAGTACCCGTGTGTGTGTGTGTGTGTGTGTGCGCATGTTACCCGAGCTCCTGGCCCGTCAGAATGTCTCTGGAGCTGAAGAAGGCAATGCGGGGGAAGCGCAGGTCCTGGTGCAGCATGAACACTCGCACTGGTATGATGTTTGGGTCACACAGGTGATTGATGAAGCGACTGATATTCCCATAGTAACGGGCGTCGATGCAGTACACCTCCCCGTCCTGTGGAGGGCAGACACAAGTCAGACAGAAAGCTGCAGTGGAGGGACAGGGGTTTTTACTGGGTTCAACTCGTACCTTATTATCCAGGTCAAACAGGTACGAATCGTCTTCTCTCACGTCTGCTTCAGCGTCCGAGATCAGCTCGCCGACATACCTGCACACACACACACACACGCACACACACACACGCACACGCACACACAGAGGTTCAGAGCGGCGTGGTGTTAAAAGATGAAGCCGTAGTCGTTTGTGTGTTTCAGACTCACTCGCAGATGAAGCTTCCCTGGGGAATATCCTGCAGAGCTCGGACACCCCAACCCATCTTCTCTGTACGATACAGCTGCAACCGTACCCTGACACACACACACACACACACACACACACACACACACACACACACACAAGAAATTTATTACCAAATGACTCACTGAATATAAGAGGAATGAATCACAGTTATGAGTAAATCACCCATTAAGGCAACCATGGCCATATTTGTTTTCAAATTAACTGGTTTTCCTGGTTCTCCAGTTACCAAAGGAATCAAGAGGTGCCCTGTTTATTCATTAAAATTAACACATTAAAAGGTAAAGCCATAACCCGCTACAAAATGATTCACTGATTCAAAAACTGATTCACTGAATAAAAGGGGAATGAATCACAGTCTAGACTAAATGATTCACTGATTCAAACAGCGACTCAAACTCCAATTGACTGGATAAAAGGAAGGAATCACAGTCATGACTCTATGATTCACTAAATAAGAGAAGCAAATCTCATTCATGATTAAAAGCTTCATGGATTTGAATACTGAGAACAGATCACATTAATGACTAAATAATACACTAGTTTGAACATCGACTTACTGAATCAAACTGACTGGCTGAATGACACAGGCGAATCTCATTCACTGATTCAAGCCTTCGACTCACTGAATCAGAGTCACTAAATTAGAGAAGCAAATCACATTATGACTACATGACACACTGATTCAAACATCTGACTCTCTGAATCAAACTTATTCACTAAAAAGGAGAAGCAAATAGCATTCATTCGTCCAAGGAGGTTGGGTCCCTTTTTGAGTCTTGGTCCTCCCAAGGTTTCTTCCTAGAACTAGGGAGTTTTTCCTTGCCACTGTCGCCCTAGGCTTGCTCAATTTGGGATTGGACGTAGTTATTAGGAGATAATCTACACTTGTAAAGTTGCTTTGAGACAATGCTCCATTGTAAAAAGCGCTATATAAATAGATCTGACTTGACGTGACTTGACATTCAGGACTAAATGATTCAGTTATTTAAAAACTGATTCACTCACTGAATCAAACTGTCTCTTCGAAAGTGAAGCAAATGTCAATCATGACTAAATGATTCACTGATTCAAACACTGACTCACTAAATAAAACAAGCAAATGTCAATCATGTCTAAATGATTCACTGATTTTAAACACTGACCCACTAAATTAAACAAGCATATGTCATTCATGACTAAATGATTCACTGATTCAAACACTGACTCACTAAATGAAACAAGCAAATGTCATTCATGACTAAATGATTCATTGATTTTAAACACTCACTAAATTAAACAAGCATATGTCATTCATGACTAAATAATTCACTGATTCAAACACTGACTCACTAAATAAAACAAGCAAATGTCAATCATGACTAAATGATTCACTGATTTTAAACACTGACCCACTAAATTAAACAAGCAAATGTCAATCATGACTAAATGATTCACTGATTCAAACACTGATTTATTGAATAAAAGAACCAAATCTCGTTCATGACTAAATGATTCACTGATTCATACACTGATTTACTGAATAAAAGAACCAAATCTCGTTCATGACTAAATGATTCATTGATTCACACACTGATTCACTGAAGCCACTGTGCTAACTGAGAGAGAAGTGAATCTGAGTCAGGACTGGTCACAAACCACCCTAGTGTCCCCACAGCCCATCCCTGAACGTCCCAGAGGGCATGACATCATACAGAGTGCGATCTGATTGGCTCACTTGATGCCGGCCTGAACCACTCTGTTCTTGCAGGTCTTGTGGCAGGAGCAGGCCAGGTTACACTCGAAGATCAGAGGAGGCTCGATCTTATTAAACTCCTGCAGGAGACGCTGGTCCTGCATACACATACACCCCCCCCAAATAGGTCTGATAAGGTCATCACAGGGGGTTCACAAACTTTTTCCTGCATACACACACATACGTTACCTTATCGTACCAGCAGCGGATGCTGAGCTGTCCACACAGACAGTTACTGGAGGAGCAGTCATCAGTACAGGTACAGTGCTACACACACACACACACACACACACACACACACACACACTTATTATTAATACTATAATGAAGCCCAAGCATAACACTATGTTCATGACAGATCCCAAATTAACGTGTGTGTGTGTGTGTGTGTGTGTGTGTGTGTGTACCTGCAGGTGTGTGATGTTGCGGTCGATGTTCATGACGGATGTCTCACAGTTCTCAGCTATGTATTTGTAGTCTGAAGGACAGCCTTCATCATCCACGCCATTCACACATGGTATCGGTACGTTCTCATAACCCTGAGCCACGTCACTGCACACACACGCACACACACGCACACACACACACGCATTACATCCCGACTGCAAGCATTTCCAATAGCATAGGGTAACCGACTCGCCAAATAAAACAAGAAAATCTCATTCAAGACTAAATGATTCACTGATTCAAACACTGACTCACTAAATAAGAGAACCAAATCTCATTCACGATTAAATGATTCACTGATTCAAACTGACTCAGTGAATCAAACTGATTACAGTACATCAAACGCGCTCTGTGGACAAAGCATATATTAAGCAAAGACACAGTCACTGCTGTGACCCGGGTTCGAGTCCCAGAGGTGCCTTCCAGTGAAGCCGGCCCTCACACTCAGAGGCTATTGACTATGTCCAAACAGACCTGCAGATGATCCTCTCCGTCCTCATCATCCGATTGGCTATTCCCCTCCTCAGCTTCCTGTTTATCTGGAGTGCCACCCAAACTGCCGAATCAGGACGTGCCAGAGACAGGGGCGTGTCCCCTTCCTTATTCACGACATCGATGTTCGCCCCCCTCGAAAGGAACAGCCTGCACAGGGGACAGAAATCTGTTAGTGCTCAAGGTGCAGGGGTTTAGTGGATATCTAAAAGCTAGAAAGTGGAAGAGAGACAGAGGGACAAATCGACAAAGACAATAGGTGAGAGAGAGACAGAGAGAGAGTAGGACAGAAGAACAAAGACAGATGGGAACAGACACAAAGACAGCAGAAGATAGGAAGAAGAAGAATACGACAGAGACAGTAGGGCAGGGAGACAGTGGGACAGTAGGACAAAAAGAATACAGGACTAACTAACACATCAAGACATGGACAGTAGGATAGAGAGATGGTGGGGCAAAAGGACAGAGAGACATTAGGACAGAAGGACAGTACAACAGAGATGGCAGGACAGGGAGACAATTGGCGAGCGAGACAGAGGGACAGTAGGAAAAAGATACAACTGGACAGAAAGAGAGTAAAGAGCAGGAGGACAGAAAAGCTACAGGGCAAGGACAGCAAGATAGACAAGCAGTAGGAGAGAAGGATAACAGGACAGACTGTTGGACAGAAGGACAGAGAGATCTGGTAATACAACAGAACACAGAGACAGATGGGCAGTCAGACACGAAGACAGCAGGACGGAGACAGAGGGACAAAAAAGCCCAAGAGGACAGCTGGACAGACGTGACACAGTGGACGTGTCCCTCGCGGGTGGCGATGTGCAGTGGTGTGTCTCCGTGCAGGTTAGCAGAGGACAGAGGACACCCAGCGTTCAGGATCAGCTCAGCGATTTCAGCACTGCCTGCAAACGACGCCCAGTGGATACACACATTCATCTCCTACACACACACACACACACACACACACACACACACACACACACACAGAGACACACAAGAGACAAAGAAACGCACAGAGTACATTTAATAACTTGTCTGTGGTTCTGATTCGTTCTGTGTTCATACAGTGTAGAAAACAGTGTTTGTGATTTTAGCTACTGTGTACTTCATACCTACCACTGTCTCTGTCTCACAGTCCCACTGCCCCTCTGCCCCTCTGTCTCACTGTCCCACTGCCCCTCGGTCTCACTGTCCCACTGCCCCTCGGTCTCACTGTCCCACTGCCCCTCGGTCTCACAACCCCTCTGTCTCACAGTCCCACTGCCCCTTTGACTCACAATCCCACTGCCCCTCTGACTCACTGCCCCGTCTCACAGTCCCACTGTCCCTCTGTCTCACAGTCACACTGCCCCTGTCTCACAGTCCCACTGCCCCTCTGTCTCACAATCCCTCTGACTCACAGTCCCACTGCCCCTCTGTCTCACAGTCCCACTGCCCCTCTGACTCACAGTCCCACTGCCCCTCTGACTCACAGTCCC
>JAJAGP010000621.1:183190-288190 GCA_025084515.1 Ancistrus triradiatus
CTCACAGTCCCACTGCCCCTCTGTCTCACAGTCCCACTGACCCTCTGACTCACAGCCCCTCTGACTCACAGTCCCACTGCCCCTCTGTCTCACAGCCCCTCTGACTCACAGTCCCACTGTCCCTTTGTCCTTCTGTACTAAACAATACTAATCTGCTCCACCAGGTCACATTTACTTACATAACACACTGAAACGGTAAATGTGTAGAATTTAGAATGTGTGTGTGTGTGTGTGTGTGTGTGTTACCTTGTCTTTGAGTGTGACGTCGGCCCCCCGGTTCAGCAGGGCTCTGATCACTGCAGTGTGTCTGTGTTCAGCAGCCCAGATAATGGGAGTCCAACCACCGCTGTCCTACAGAGACACAGAGACCAGTGATGCCTTACACCATGGAAACATCACACACACACACACACACACTCACACAGACAAAGGAACAAGTACACAGCGCCGGTCTCACCTGAGCATTGATGTCCACCTGTCCAGTATTAAGCAGCAGAGTGACGATCTCAAGATTTCCCAGTTTAGCAGCATGATGGAGACCAGTGGATCCGTCCTCCTCCTGGCAGGCAGGCAGACAGACAGACAGACAGAGAGACAGACAGACCTTAGTGTTACGTACTTACTGCACTCACACTGATATTTCTCTAAAAAGATTTCCAATAAAATATCCATCAGTAAAAAATATTATTCATGAGTCAGTCATTTGCAAACTAAAAAACATTACAATTATTTTATAAATAAAGAAGTAGCCACTAATATGATCTATCATTAAATAAAATCCATCAATAAAAAATATTATTCATTTACAAACTAAAAAACTTCGTATTGACATAAATGCTAAATTACATAAATGTAAATAATAAAAAAAATAAAGAAATCGCTACTAATGCTATAAAAACCTTTTTTCAATAAAATATCCATGAATAAAAAATATTCATGAGCAAGTCATTAAAATTCAAAAGTATATTAAATAGCAGTTAATATGAACTAAAAAGATTTAGTATGATCCACAATGCTTTTTTTCAATAAAAGCATTTAAATAAATATTATTCAACTATTAAATTAAATGCAATAACAGTTAATAGGTCACTACAAAATAAAAACAGTAAAAATTATGGACTCATCAATAATCATTAACCAAAATAAAACAAAAACAATTCTACAAAATATTCAATTATTACAAAAAGAAATAGCCATTAATATGATCTAAAAATATTTTTTCAATAAAACATCCATCATTAAAAATATTATTCAACTATTAAATTAAAGCAGTAACAGCCAAGTCATTTATAATAGCAATTAATAATCATTAGGCAAAAATGATCAATTTATTTAAAAAGCATAAAACAGCAAACAGCAACCTTTTAAGAACAAACTTTTAGTAATCCGTTACGTTATAGGAGTACACACAATAGATGGTGAAGAAGCACATGGAATGACCAATAAATAACCTTTAATAAATCATTCAAAGCGGGCCAAACTGGAATGAATGTAGAATAAAAAAATCATGAGTAAGGCATTTTAACTAATGAACACATGAAAACTAGACAGTAAAAGAAAGAACCCGTTTGGAAGCTTCCACTGACGTACAGACTGATAAGCTGGCCAGTAGCATCAATGATGCATTTATAAATCAGTGGGAAGCTGTGAGGGAGCCCTGCTGTGTTCAGCTGCAGACACCAGGGGAGGAGCAGGGGAGGAGCAGCAGCACCTCTGTCTCTGTGTCCCTCCGTGTGTGTGTGTGTGTGTGTGTGTGTGTGTGTGTGTGTGTGTACTCACGGCGTGATACACACACGCTCCGCTCTGGATGAGGTACCTGGTCGCCTCCACCTGGTTGTTGCTGATGGCGTCTAACAGTGGAGTCCTCTGAGCCTTATCCTGAGCATCCACCTTAGCTCCGGCCTGAACACACACATACACACAAAACACCACAACGTCAACACACACAGAGGCACACACACACACACACAGACACACACAGACAGACACACACACACACACACACACACACAAAAGTACAGAGACACACACAGACACACCGACACACACACACAAACACACCCCGACACACACACACACAGAGACAGACACACCCAGACACACACACACACACAAATACAGAGACACACACACACATAGAGACAGACACACCCAGACAGACACACACCGACAGACACACCCAGACAGACACACACCGACAGACACACACCCAGACAGACACACACCGACAGACACACCCAGACAGACACACACCGACAGACACACCCAGACAGACACACACCGACATACACACACCGACATACACAACACCCGACATACACACAAGTACACCCACCCCGACAACACTCCCCTACGACACACAACCGACAGACCACACCGACAGACACACACCGAACAGACCCACCCCGTAACAGCCAAACCCCACAGACACACCCCGACATACACACCCCGTACAGACCACCCCGACAGGACACACCCCGACAGACACAACCCGACAGACACACACCGACAGACACACCCAGACAGACACACAACAATCCATCCTCACACGACGAGACACCCACCACCTACATACCCCCACCGACAGACACTCACACCCCAGACACACCCGAACAACACACCCCGACATACAACACCCCGTACATCAACACCCCTACAGACACTATTACCCCCCCGACATACACAACCCCTACAGACACACCCCTACATACCCCCCTACATACACACAGACCTACATAAAACACACAACCTACTACACACACCTACAGACACACACACCTACAACACACACACACCCACACCCCTGCCCAACATAGACATAGACATACACACACATACACACACACACCCCTACACGACACACACCACAAACACCTCCTACACAGCACGCACACACCACACACCACAAATCACCTTCCTACACTCTCACCACACACACACACACAACCCGATAGGTTAGTTGAACACATAACATCACACACACACACACTAACAAACACCCCCTATCAGCACCCACACACACAATCCACACCACACACAGCACACAAACATACCTCCTTACATCATTATAATCACACACACACAGTCACAACACTACACCAACTAAAAACACTCCCTTACACACATCACACACAAACTATACACCTACACACTTACACCCATGACTGCACACACAACCACACCTCCACTACACCACACACACACACACACACACAAACACCCCCAGACACCAACCTCACAAATTCAACAAAACACCAAACCCCTACACACACTCACACACACACCCCTACACACACACCACACCCCCTACACACACACACACAAACACACCCCTACACATCCCACACCACTACAGCACCCACACACCCCCTCTGACCACACACACACACCCCCCTACACACACACCACGACACACACACACAACCCCTACACACCCCAACACCCCCCTACACCCACACACACACCCTACACCACACACAGCCCCCTCCCCCCCCCCTCCACACACACACCCACCACAACACCCCTACACACCAACACACACACCACCCAAACACCCCTACACACACACACACACACACACACAACCCCCGCTACACAGCACAGCACATCACCCACAAACACCCAACACCACACACATCACACACACACACACCACAAACACACCCCTACCACACCCACACCACTACACGTGCCCCACACACCGCCCCTACACACACACCCACGCCCCCTACACACACACACCACAACAAACACCTCTCACACCCACACACCCCTCCCCCCCTCACACCCACACCACGCCCCCCCTCACCCCCCACACACCGCGCCCTACACACGCACACCCACACACACACACATCCCCTACACTACACACACCCCTACACACACACACCCCTACGACCAACTAGCATATTCACACACTAAACATACCTACCTACACACACACACAACAATATTCACACACACAATACCTCGCTAGACACCCCTACAACACACACACACACACATCATACACCACCTACACTCGCACATTAACCACACACCCCACACACAAACACCCCTACACAATCAACACACACAACACAACACATACACAAAACAAGAGTCGTCTCTACCTACACCACACACACATAGACTAACCAACACCCTACACACACCAACACACAACCCACCCCGACACACACACCATCCAAAACATTTTCCCCTACCCACACCACACATCAAACACTCACAACCTCACAGACCTCGACATACACAACAAATGCTACCCCTACACATCACACATTACAACACAACTCCCTTACATCACACACACACATCAACACTACCTCCTACAACCCACATCCATACACACACACAGCATTAATATATCCCCTACAATCACCGACACACCACCTACCTACACACCATCATCACGTTAACAAGATGCCCCTAACTTTTTAAGAATCACACACACACACCCACCCTAACATTAGCCACACACATCACACAACACCTTACCTACCAAACTCACACACACCACCACACACCACCCCTACACACACACACACACACACACACCACACACACACACCCCCCCTACACACACACACACACCCACACACCCTACACACACACACACACACCCACACCCCACACATATCCATACACGAACACCCACAAGCCGCGCTACACACACCACACACACCTCTACACAAATCACACACACCCCCTCCACACACAGCACACACACCGCCTACACCACACACACACACCCCCCTACACACACACACCACACGCCTCATCACATCACACCCCCCTACCCACACACACACTAAGACCCCTACACCCACACACACATACGACCCCTACACATTTGACACATCACCTCCGCTCCTACACACACTACACCCACCCCTCACACTACACAACAAAACCCCCCACACCACACACCCCACACACACACATCACCCCCCTACCAACACACACACCCCCCTCACCACACACACACCCCCGGTACACACACACACAACATCCCACAGCACACACATGCACACACCCCCCCCTACACATGGACACACCACAATCCCCTACACACACACACGAACCAAACACCCCTACAACAACACACACACAAACAACTCCCCTACACACACCATACACACAACCCCTACACACACGCCACCCAAATACATATACACACACATCATATACATACACACAACACACCCCTACACACACCATTCCTACACCTTACCCACACACACACACCCCTACACACACACACAACACACCACTACACACAACACACACACACACACCACACTACACAGCGCCCCTCACACACATCACACAGTCCCCCCTACACACAACCACACCCTACAACACACACAACCTACACATCACACACACCCCTACACACACACACACACCCTACACACACATAACACACACACCCCTACACACACACTCACAACCCCTACACCCCACACAGACACACACACCCCTACACACACACAGCAACAGCACACAGCCCCTACACACTACACACCACACACATCACAACATTTCGTCAACACATCCCCTACACACACCACACCCCTACACAACCCGCACCCCTACACACACAACCCACACCCAACCCCTACCACACACACACCACATAACCCCTACACACACACACACACACACACCCCTACACACACACCACACATAACACCTACACCACACTACACAGCACCCTGCCCCTACACACACACACACACACACACCTCCTACACACAACACCCACACCCCTCACACACACACATCCACCCCTACCACCACACACACATCCCCTACACACACCACACACAACCCCTACACACACACACACACAACCCCCTCCTACACACACACACACACACACACACACACACACCGTTCACCCCTAACTCACACACCACCCACATCACCACAGTATACATTACACAGCCACACCACCACCCCTACCCCACACACACATCAACACCCTACACAACACACACACCACACCCCTACACACACACACACAACCACCACCCCCTACACACACAACAAAGCACAACCCCTCCTTACATCCCACACACACCCCTACCGCACCATTTACCCACACATCATACACCCCCTAAACACACACACACACACACAAAAACCCCTACACATCACACCCCCTCTACACATCACACCATACAATCTCCCTACACACACACACCTCCTACTACACACACACCCACACCCCTACACACTTTAACACCACCCCTACACACAACACACTACAGCCCCTACAAACACACAATATACCCCGCCACGTACAACACACATACAACACTCATCCCACTAACAACACGCACCGATCCTACACACACAACAATCCAATTCAACCTCATAACCCTTCATCCCTATCCACTCACACATTAATTTTAATGCCCAAACAAATACACACTCCGTTTACCGAACACAACACACACCCACACCCCTATCACACACACTACTGACACACACCCTACACACACACACAACACACACACCCACTAACCATACCATAATATAATAACCACAACACACACACAACACCACCTACACAAACCCAAATCACACACACACCCACTATCACACCACACATACCACCACCCCCCATCCGTACACATTAATTAATTAAACACACATCACAATCAAATACATATACACACACACCCACACCACACACACACCCCCCTGACACACACCACACACACCCCCTACACACACACACACACACCCCCTAAACCACACCCACACTCCACACCCGCACACCCCCTAACCACACACACACCCCTACACACACACACACATACCCCTCCACACCAACACATATCACCCTCTACACACACACCCACACCTCTACACACACACACAACCCTACAAGCACACACACACACCCCTCCACACACACACCACACCCCTACCACACACACACACCGCCGTACACACACACACACCCACTACACACACACACACACAACACCACCCCTACACACACACACACATCACACACAATAACACACACACACCATCCCCACACAAACACACACACACATCACACACCCCTACACCACACACACACCCCTATACATCACCCAACCCCCACCCCTTAACACACACATCCGTCACCCTACACACACACACCACTTCACCTCCACAACACACTACACCACCTACATATGTCCCCCACAACACACCCCCTATCACACACATACCCACCCCTAACACACACACGCGCACCAACCTACACACACAACACCCACAAAATAACCCCTACGACACACACAAAACAAACACCCACGATCACCACCTCCTAACCCCCCACACACAACACCTCCCCCCCCCACACCCCCCCCCACACACAGCCCGTCTACCACCCCACCCCTCACACACATCCCCACCCCTACATCCACACACACACCCCTGCCCCAACGGCGCGGCCTACACACACACACGACCTGGCCACCCCCCATCCCCTACACCACACCCCCAGCACCCCCACCCCTACACACCCACAACACCCCCACACACACACACATTTACCCCCACCCCTCACACACCCACCCCCCCCCACCCCACCCACAGCCACACACACACCCCCACCCCGACACACACACACACCCCCACCCTGACACACACACACACACACACACACACAGACACACACAGTAGCTGCAGAGGGCTGAGTGGTGCAGTAGCGGTGAGAGCTGACCTGCAGGAGGAGGTAGCAGAGCTCCATCAGGCCTCTCTGAGCAGCAGCGTGCAGAGCCGTACGGCGATTCTGGGAGTCCGGCTGGTAGCCCGCCTCCAGGCCCTCCACTACACACACACACACACACATACACATACACATACACACACACACACACACACACACACACACACACACACACACACACACACACACACACACACACACACGAATGTGAAGTAAATAATGGATACAGAGCTCCCATTATCCAAATACTCAGTATCCATGAACCAGGTGCATTCGGATAACAAGAGACATAACTGTATTTATATAATAATAATAATATCGTAGGTCCATACCCTTAAATAACAGTATGAAAAAACGAAAAGAGAGGTAAAGAAGAGAGACCCCACACAGAGACCAAGAAATAAAGAGACAGAACACCAGAGGAAAACACAGACTTACAGTGATAACACAAGGTAAAACAAAAGAAAACACAAAAACTACAATAAGGAGAAAAAAAAAAAAAAACAATCTGAAAAAGCAAGAAACAAGACAAGGAAAGAAAGGACATGACACAAAGAAAAGAAAGAATAAAGTGACAACTATTAAAAGAAATAAAGAATGACAAAAGAAAAAGAAAAGAAAGAAAGAAAGCAGTAATGAGCAGGAGTAAAGCAAAAATGAGAAACGGGTACAAATGAGATAAAAATCCTGCATGTACACACACAGGCCAGAAAGGCATCAGCTAAGGAAAGTAGAGCAAACTACAGAAAGAGAGAAAGGCCAAAGGAAACAAAAATAAAAAGACTGCGTGAAAGACACAAATAATAAATGGATTAAATGAATGAAAAAAAAATGGAAATTATATAACGGAAATTATACAGAGGGGGAGAGAAAAGTGAAATCCACAAAAAAAAACTACACAACAATATGGGACAGAATGAGAGAAAGGAAGAAAAAAAACCATGAGACAAAGAAAGAAAACCAAAAGAAAGCAAACCAGGACAGAAAGGACGACAGAAGACAAAGAAAAAACACAACAGAACAGAAAATAAGAGAAAGACAGGAAAAACCCACAAAGAAGAAAGATGAAAGCAACATATAGAGAAAAGGTCGTTTTAAAAAAACAACAAAACAAAACAAAACGAAACATCCAATGGAAACTGTACAGAGGGGGGAGAAAAGTCAGATCTGGAAAAAAAAAATTACAAAAAAAAAAAAATAAATAAATAAATAAAAAAAAAAGGTACGCTAAACAATTGAGAAAAGAAAGTAAAGACAAGTAAGAGAAAAGAAGTAAAAGAAAGAGGACAAATGAAAGACAAAAATAAAGACAAAGTAAAAACACAACAGAAGACAGGAAATGCCTAAAAGAAAAATGAGAAAGAAATAAGAGAAAGAAAAGAAAGGAAAGAAAAAAGTAAAAACAAATGAAAAAGGAAGAAAAGAAAAATGAAGATGAATAAAGTCAAAAATAATGAAACAAAGAATTAAAATATGAAAAGAATGGAAAGGACGTTAATAAAAGAAAAGTGAGATCAGCAAATAAAAATAAACAGTAAGAAAAGAACGAAAGACAGAATGACAGAGACAGACAAATTAAAAGAAAATATGCAGTAAAAACAACAGAAGACAACAAAGAGATAAAAGCAAACAGAGTAAAAAAAGAGAAAGACAAGGATAAAACACAAAGAAGAAAACAAGAAGAGGAAATCTGAATAAAAAAGAAAGAAGAAAGTGAAAAAATAATGAAAGAAAAAAGGAAAAAATAAAAATAAAATATAGAACAGAAATAAGCATGAGATAAAAAACAAACAAAAAAAACAAGATAGGGAGAGATAAGGAAGTTTATAAAAGAAAAGTGAGATCAGCAAAGAGAAAAGAAAGAAAAAACAAAAACAGGATGACAAAGACAGACAAAATTAAAAAGATATAAAGTAAAAACAAAAGAATACAAGAAAGACATAAAAGAAAATAGAACAAGAAATAAGAGAAAAACTGTAAAAACAAAAAAAGAGAAGAAAGAAAGGGAAATTTGAATGAAAAAGGAAGAAGAAAGGGAAAACAATGAAAGAAAAAAGACAAAGCAGAAGAACAGACAAAAAGAGAGATGAGAGAGATGAAGCACACAGGAGCAGCAGTAAGAAGTAAGAAGAAAGAAGTGCTGGTGATTTGTGGCTAAACGCTGACAGGAAGTGCCCAGTGTCTGTGCTTTTGGCTGACGTCGGCGGGACGTACTGAGCATGAGCAGGACTCTCTGGACCTCGCCCTGCTTGGCGGCGGGGTACAGCTGGCGGGGGTGGAACCGGAGCTTCTTCTTCCTGACCAATCAGGAGACAGAGAGCAGAGTGAGATTCCTGGCTACGCCTCAGAGTTAGGAGGCCGTGATGTCATCACCTCTCACTGTCCTGGTTCAGAATGGCTCTCTGCAGCGCCGCCCTGCTGTCCCCCGGGGGAAGCGCACCCGGACAGACCGGCCTCCCGTTGGGCAGCACCAGGGAGGGGCCCACGCTGTCCACGCCCCCATCGCCCGGGGTCACCGCCCCCTCGACTCCGGCCCCTCCCGCGGGCGCCGCACCGCCGACCGGGGGCTCTGGCCCCGCCTCTTTTCTGGATTCACCACGCCAATGCATCCTGGCACTGATAAAGAAAAAAAGAAAAAAAAGACATGGAAAGAGGGGCTGAGGGAGAACAAAGAAATAAACGCAATGAAAACAAAAACAGAGAAACAAAAAGAACGTGGGAAAAATAAACACCAACAAACTAAAAAAATAAAAATAACAAATGAAACAGAAAAAAAGAAAGGGTGTATGCAGAAAAAAGAACAGACAACAAAAAGGTAAAATAGCAAAAGTAAATCTAAAAGGAAAGACATGACAAAAAAGTTTCCTCTATTTGTCTTTATTTTATGTATTTTTCTATTTCTCTTTTTTGTCTGTGATTGCTTCTTTATTTTTCCTTTCTTCCTTTCCCTTTAATATAAAACAATTATTTTTATTTCTTATTCACTTTTCCTCTCCTTTACCTGTTTTATTTTCCATGAATTGCTTTTGAACAGCTTTCTTTTCTCTCCCTATGTTGTTTTCTCTATGCATTTATCTCTGTCTTTTTGTTTTTTTTCCCCCTTTTTCTCTTGAATTCTACTCACAAATAAATAAATAAATAAATAAATAAATAAAAAATTAAAGTAAATAATAAAAAATACGCAATGTTCTTCTTTTGTATTCTTATTATTGACTTTATTCTTCCTTTTCCATTTTTATTCCATTCAATTCCTTTTTTCTTTATTTTTGTATGTTTTCTGTCATTCTGTCTTTCTTTTCTCTCTTCTTTTGCTTCTTTTCTTACCTTCTTTCTTTTCTACCGTCTATCCCGTCTTGTCTATATTCTTCCTTTCCATTTTTCTTTCTTTTTGTTTGTCGTTCTGGCATCATGTCTTTCTTTCTTACCATCTACCTTGTTTTTCTTTCTTTCCCTCAGTCTCTAGCATATTGCTTTTCTTTGCTGACCTCACTTCTATCTTTTTTGTTTTTAGCGGCTTTTTTTTCCTCTCCCTGTTATGTTTCCATCTTATTCTTATTTCTTTATGTATTTAACTCTGTCTTTTTATGACTTGTTTTCTTTTTCCTCTTTCTTTTGTTTGATCTAATTTGTCGTCGTGGATCTCTTTCTGGCCTGTGTATATTTTATTATTTTTTATTTCATTTGTTTCTCCTTACCTCTACTCATCACTGCTTCAGGTCTTATTTCTTTTCTTTTACATTCTTTTTCACTTTATTCTTCCTTTCTATTTTTTCTTTTTCTTTTGTTTTTTTCCCTTTCTTTCTTGTTTTCCATCTCTCTTGTTTGTTTGAACACAACTTTAAGAAGACGTTTTGGAGTGCTTCGACTCTATCGTCCAAAATTGAACAACTCTGGGTGGTACCTCTACCTTTACATTCTTACTTTTTGTTTTTGTCTTTTTTTTGTCTTATTTCTATCATCTTTTGTTTTATTCCTCAATATCAAAAAATAAATAAAGAAATAAATCAGAAAAAAGAGAAACCTCGTCTAATAATGACATTACGTCTATTACATGTTGTGTTAGCCCCACCCCTCCTGACGGTTTGCTCTCACCTGATTGGCTCTCCGGTCCTCCTCTGGTTGCTAGGCGCCGTGTTGGCAGTCGTCGGCGCCGGGGGGAGGAGCTGGGTGGTGGAAGAGGCGGTTGCCGTGACAACCGTTCCCGAGGAGGGCGTCGCTGGCGGGACGGTGACCTCCTGGGCCTCGGACGCGTCCTCGCCGCAGTGGGGACAGAAGAGCAGGCCGACGCCCACCACCCCGCCCCGGCTCCGCCCACCGCCCAGCACGGAGACGCAGCCTCGATGGAACCGGTGAGCGATACGAACGTCGGGGCAGCACTCCAGAAACGTCCCCTGCGATCATAAGGACGTACTCTCACTGCAGTGTGTGTGTGTGTGTGTGTGTGTGTGTGTGTGTGTGTGTGTGTGTCTGTGTGTGTGTGCACGCGTGTGACTCACGGCCAGGCAGAAGTAGCCACACCCAGGGCAGCAGTGATGCTTGATCATGTGAGAGCGATGAGTCTCACACAGCACCATCAGAGAGACCCGACTGGACGGACGCATCGTCTCCCCCTTCACGATCGAGTTGGTACAGCCCACCAGCTTACAAAAGCAGACGGACAGTTCCAATGAGAACGGAAACGGGGGGATTAGTGCTCATATAACCACCAAATACCTCCAGCTCTCTATTTTTACGTTCTCTTTCATTCCCTCATTCTCTGGCTGACTGCTTTTCTTGTTTCTCCCACAGTACCAGAACACACACCTGTCCGTTGACGCTCTCGATGGCCATACAGGTGAGTTGTGTGTTGGTTGTGACTTTGTGTACACGTGGAGCCTCCATCCTACAGCTACACAAAGGCAGCTCCTCCATCCTCTCCATCTCCCGCTCATCTATAGGGGGAACTGTACGGGGTCAGGGGCTACACCTCCATCGGTCACTCACACACTCTTTCTCTCACACACACACACACACCTGTGTGAGGCGATAAGGTGAGGCTGTCTGCGGCAGTGATGTCCATGGACGCCACCGGGGCCTCGGTGTACTCGGTGGAGGCCCCCTCTGGAGAAGGCGTCTCCGTTTCTCTCTTCCTCTCTTTTGCTTGTGGTTTCCATGGCGATTCCCGCTCCGCTTTTTTCTTCAGACCCCCTCTCGGCCGATCCAGCGGGGAATCCTGTACATACGAACAAGTCACACACCCACACACTCGACAGCCAAACACCGAACGCCAGTCCCACTGAGACCGGTCAGAGACCCTCACCTGATCGGACGTCCTCCCCACCTCCTCCTCCTCCATCTGACCGTCCAGCGGCTCCTCCACCCCGTCCTCTGACTAAAGGACACAGACGGAATAAAGGACCGGCACACGTGGTTAGGGTTACATAGTAACGGAGGGATGGAACAGTTACAGAGGGAGTTACACAATACAGAGGGAGCCGTTACACACAAAATAACTAGAGACAGAGAGCTGCTGCAGAGTCAAAAAAGAAGAAAAGGATCAGTAACAACAAAAAACAAAATAAAAAGGTACATGAAACAGTAATACAAAAATTATTTTCTTTTTTGTTGTTACTGATCATTTTGTTCTCTTTTTTTAAATAGTTAAGTGAAGCATTACAGGCAAAGTCACTACAGAGGGAACCTGTTACAAAGCAAACTATTACAGACAAGAATCTGTTACAAAGCAAACCTGTTACAAAGTGAAACTGTTACAAACGGGAACCTCTGTACATGCTGCCACTAGGCTCAGTTATTCGTAAGCATGGCATTAGTTTCCACTGCTATGCAGATGATACACAGCTGTACATATCAGCCAAACCTAATGACAGCCTTACAATCAACAAAATCGAGGACTGTGAAAAGGAAATAAAAGATTGGGATTGGATTAGTTTAATTTTCATCTTACTTTAACTCAGATCAAACTGAGGTTTCATGATGTATGTGGGGACCCAATGACTGTGTGTAGAGACCGGTTAGCTACATCTTTCCTATATTAGATGGCTGTCCAGTATTGCCCATTTCCGTCTGTAAAAAACTTCAGGGTCACATTTGATTCAGATCTCTCCTTTGATGCACACATTAGCAGCATCACTCGAATTGCTTTCTTTCAATTACGTAATATTGCTAAACTTAGAAATATCCTCTCTTTTAATCATGCAGACTTGTTCATGCATTTATAACCTCAAGGTTGGATTACTGTAACGCCTTACTTAGTAGATGCTCTAGTAAATCTATAAATAAATTTCAGTTAGTTCAGAACGCTGCTGCCCGAGTGTTAACTCGAACTAGAAAATTTGATCATTTCACTCTTCTTCTATCATCACTACACTGGTTACCAGTCAAATTCCACATTGATTACAAAATACTTCTTATAACTTATAAAGCTCTACATGGCCTGGCCCCACATTATGTCTGAACTCTTAGAGTTTTACAATCCAACTCGTCTACTTCGTTCGCAGGGTGCAGGACTTCTTTTAGTTCCTAGAATTAAAAAAGTCACAGCAGGGGGAAAGGCTTTCTCATACATGGCCCCCCAACTATGGAACAAACTTCCCACTATCGTTCAAGATTCAGACACCCTCCAAAGTTTGAAGTCTAGGCTAAAGACATACTTATTTATGCAGGCTTTTGACTAGATTTAGACCAGGTTGCATGGTTTGGGTTGCTGGGGCCGGAGTCTGGAGTCACGTCTGGCCTGCCTGCCTTGTCCGCTAGCCGGGAGTGTCGAGTGGGCGGTCTGGCTGAACTGGGCTTCGGTCCTTGTGATCTTGACTCATGCATCCTTGCCTTAGATTAAGGGAGAGCTGGGTGGTCAGAGTCAAAGAGGCTTATGGTGATCAGAGACGTATTTTTTTTTTTTTTTTGGGTTTGCTGGCTTCTGCCGCTCGTGGGGTTGTCGCAATGTTCTCTGTGATCCCTCTTGGCTGGTTTTCCTACCAGTTATCTCATATTTCTAGCTATTAGCTGCTATAGGCTAAATAGGCTGCCCTGGGTGTCAATCCTAACACTTCGCATCAATGATTGACTGGCATCAAGTGTATTGTTAATGTGGCTTTAATCAATAACTAATGTACATCACATTATTCTGTTTTCGCTCCAGCTGAATGGTTCCTCGTAGTTCGCCCACACATGAGTGTTTCAATGTCTGAATGGAGCTCACAGCTTGTGCATAATTTACGACATTTTCATTTCGATAGCCATGTACTCCATAGACTTGATTTCTCGCTACCTTAGATTTTCATCTACGCCGGCCCAATGGGAAGGTTGGGATTCCCTATTGTTAGTGAGTTCTTGGGTCACTTGCCCAAGTTTCTTATTCTGTCCTAAGCACGTAGGGAGTTTTATCCCTTGCCAGCTATGTCGGCGCCACTAGCTTGCTCATTTGGGATTGAGGACTTTTTATTAGGAGATATCTTAAACTTGAAAGGATTTGCTTTGTTGAGACACCAGATTGCCCCCTCCAATTGTAAAAAGCGCTATATAATAGTAAATCTGACTTTGGAACTTGACTTACTTGTTACCGACGGTAAGCCCTTTTGCGAATGGGCAGTTGTTACAGACTTGTGTGAGTTGTGTGTTAACGTAGCTAAGGATGCTCGTTAGAGTGATGGAGTGTTTAAGCAGAGGATTGAAACTGTTCCTGCGTCTGGGGAAACTGTTACAAGTGAGCGTAGGTCCATTAAAACAGCGACGATAGCTGTTACAAGGGATGAATGAGCTTTGGGCCGGGGGAACTGTCTAACAGATTCGGATTTGTTACAGAGAGTGAGAAAACTTGGGTTACAGAGGGCGAAACTGGACAACATAACAATGAAAATACACACACAAAAAAAAAAAAAAAAAAAAAAAAAAAAAAAAAAAGGATGCCTGAACAGGTAAAAGAAGCAGAACAAATATAAGGAGGCAAATTCAAAAAAGGGATTAAAAACATCTAAAAAATGCAGTTAAACAGAAAGAGAAACGTTTTATAGAAAAATAAAAGGAAAAGAGAATTTAAAAGGTAAATGAATAAATAATCAGTTTTAAGGATTATGACACTGGATGTTAACGAATCATTGCAGTTTCATTAATTAATGGTAATTGCGTAAGGGGGTGTGTGTGTGTGTGTGTGTGTGTGTGTGTCAGTACCTTGCTGTCGGAGTAAATGACGTCGTCTCCGGAGTAGCTGTTATAGAGCAGGTGAAAATCTTCCTCATCGGCTTCATCATCCAGATCCTCCAACCAACCACAGCTCAGCTCTTTGGTTACCGTGTCCACAGGCTCCGCCTCCTCCGTGTTGTCGGACCTCTGGGGTTCGGGCGATCCGCCGGCTGGGGGCTGATTTAGAAACAGGAGGTGTGATCATACAGGAGCTGCTTTAGCACAGCTCAGTGAGAATCACCAAACCCTGCTGCATGTTCACTGCAAGCACAAGCACACGCCACTCTGACCTCTAGTGGTGCATCTGAGGACTGCTCTGGGGTCTCCTCGGGGCTCGCCGTGGACTCCGGGTCCAGCTTCTGCTTCTTAGCTGCTAAAAGCAAAAGAGACGTTCCTAATCTCCATACAGCATGGGGCTGTTATGTTAGAAGCCCATAGAGTGGATGCAGTCAAACCTGGATCAGCCTCCGAGCTGCCGCTGGTGCTGCTGGTGCTGCCGCCGCCGGTCTGAGCTTCCTCTGGGGCTACAGCGCTCTGGCCTGCTCGGACCTGCAGCGCGCGCACGCACAGGCACACACACACAGGCACACGCGCACACACACACAGGCACACGCACAGGCACACGCACAGGCACAGGCACAGGCACACGCACAGGCACACGCACAGGCACAGGAACAAGCAGATAAATAAAATATTACAAACATGAAATGAGTCCAAATGCGAAAATGCAGACAGTAACCAAAAACCAATCAGAAATAAAACCTTCAATTTAGGCTAAAAAGAAAAAGATAAAAAAATACAATAAGAAAAAATAAACAAGAGGGAACTGACAATGGAAAAGGAAAAACATTTATATTTAAGTTTAAATGTGAAGTCAAAAACTAAAAGATAAGACCCACTGACAAATAAATTAAAAAGTCAGGTAAAGAATTAAAAAGAAAATTAGAGGCTAAACCTTAAAATAATAAAAATCTAAATTTAACATGAAGGGAGAAAAACACAGAAAATGTAAAATTTATTTAATCAAAAACTATTGAAAATGTAAACAAAATTAAAAAAAAAATCTAATTAGAATTAAGACAAAGAAACAAATATTATAAGAAAAAAACAAGCAGACAGGACAAAATAAAGGAGGAACATTGAAACAAGAATTTGAAACAAAAAGTTAAGGTTAAACCGGATTTAAAAAAAAGAAAAATACTAAATAAGTGTTAATTAAATTAAAACCAAAAATAGGAAAAAAAAGAAAGATTGTAATGCAATAAGAAAAGCATAAAATAAAAACAGACCAAAAATAAAAGTATTTACAGAAAGTAATAAAAATAATAATAAACTAAATGTTGATCCAAACATAAAAAGCTAAATACATACAAAAAATAAGCATAAAAGCATTGAGTAAAAAGAAATGTAAAGATTAAATGGACGAGAAAAAGCAGACTTATAAAAAAAAAAAAAAAAAAAAGGAAAAAATAAAAGTAAATAGGAACATCAAAAACAAATAAAACATTTAAAACAAAAAAATTAAGGTCTATCAAAAAAAGACAGAAACAATTTAATGAAACAAACAATTATAGATGAAACACTGAAATCAGCTGTACAGCAGCCCAATGTTGGTGTAAAAACAACCCAACACAGTCCGAGTAGGAGGTGAGGTGCATTCTGGGAGGTGTAGTACAATAGGAAGGGAGTTTCCGGTTAGACTCTGTACTCTGCGTTGCCTCTCACCTGGAAGATGGGGGGTCTGTTCATGGTTTTCCGCGCCCGGTGGATTTTGGGTGGGGGCCCGGAGGAGGGCGAGGACAGGGAGGGGGGCGGGGGGACGGGAGTCTTAGTGCTCGGTCCAAACACGCCCATTTTAGCTCGCCCGGGGCCCGACGGCGGGGACAAGGGGGGGAGAGACTTCACCGCATGACCTGAGACACACACACACACACACACACACACACACACACACACACTTAACACTGACAGAGCCTTAAACGGAGATTAACTGAGCTCGGTGTGTCTTAATCCAGAGTGTACCTGTGATGGCTTTAGTGGGCGTGGCCTCTCTAAAGTCCGGCTCCTCCTCTTCCTCCCTCTCCTTCTGCTCTGTACGGGTTTTAGATCAGAGTAGCAGCTGAGCTCCAGCTTTATGTAACAATAAACCATTAGTGAGTGAGTCAGGATTAAGCTGTACTCACCTACAGCCTGAGAGAGACCAGAACCAGACGACTCCTGAAGGAACAAGCGCACACACACACACACACACATCACAGATAAACCTCTATCAAGCTCTACAATCCAGAGTTACATTCAAAACCCCCACTTAAAACGTTACTGTGCTACAAACATCTGGGCTGGACCATCACACAGTGGGAACGGGGACTGTGCTCAGGACCATCAGTATCACATATCTTTCCTGGACCATCCAGACTGTCATGAGGAACATCAGGACATCTGAACATGAACTGAATCTCAACAGACCGACCCAAGGCACACGAGCATGGTTAAAAGAGCATGAATGTTTTGGGACGGGCCAAGCCAAAGTCCGGAGCTTCACCCCACGGAAATGCTGTGGAAGGACCCGACGTTGTCTCTCCATCCCACTGTGTGTGTTCACCTCATCATCCATTCATTTCCACAGCCCTTCTCAGGCGACCAGGAGGTCTTCTCTCGGTCTGCCTTTGTTTATAATCGAGCTCTCATTATCAAAGCAGTCTCCATCTTTCTATCGGAGGTTCAGGAGGCTGAAGGCGAACGCTCGGGGTAACAGTGTTCCGCACACCGTTACCTGAGGGAGTTCCGAACGCACTCCAGCTCTCCTCCGGGCTTTAGCTGTTTGCACAAACCGTCATTCACCCACCTGCTCCATCCCTTTCTGCACCGACCGCTCACCGCCGCGTCCCCAGACCGAACACACACAGTTCTACAGTCCAACACACACTGCCACTACACACAGCGGCAGCAACATGGACACCGCTCCGAGCCCGGCTCCAAAATAAAAGGTGACGGAACGTCAACGGAAACGTACACACCAAGTTATTTGGGCTAATTCTTGACACCTAAGAGGTGGTGGTTCGTTTCTGTAGCTGGTTCCTTTGTTTCGACGCTTTAAACCTTCTGTTTAATAGCGATTTGCAAATATTTGTGTATAGTATCGATTGTGGGACTTCACTTGGGATTACATCATTTGAAACATTTATTACAAGATTTAATCTAAAATTAGCTCGGTTATGTGAGGTTAAACGGTATTGTGCTTTAGTCAGGTAGCGTAGGTTTGTTATTATACCTTTACTGAAACCGAACATGTATTTGTTTTCCGACCGACCGTGTTCTGAAAGCGGCATAAAAATATGCTCCAAATAAAGATAAACACCGTTTGCCGTTCATCAATCGGGTTCTCACCCCCTGAGATCGAAAGCAATGAGTAAACATCAATACATACAACAAACTGGTTTACTAATATATTTATAAAATCGACAAATCGATGTCCAAAGTCGGCTTTTACTATGAAAGCCACTTTTCAAATTTTGGTACGGAACTCCAGTGTGTTTTGGAAGAACGTATCGTAAACCTACCCGTTCTCCGTCACACCCTCTACGATTGGGTACCGTTCTCCAATCAGTTTCTCTGATGCCCCTGCTGCGCCACGGCGTTGCAGTGACGTCACAGGACCTAAGACGTCGATTCGCGTGATAGCCAATCGGAGCGCAGAAAGCGGAAAGGTATTGGTCAGCCGTCGTTTAGGAGGCGGTGCTTAGCGCGTGATCGCAACCTTTCCGTCAATTTGAAGACGGAAACGGTAAGTTAAAAAAACACTTAAAATTCACAAGTATTATCAGCGTTGTAAAAACGACATAAACAATTTAATTAGAATTATTGCTAGTTCAAATAATACATTACAAACTGTTTAAGCAGCGCTTATTAAAGCGAGTGATCACGGGTTGTATCCTAATTGACCGCTTATTCCGGATTCACGCGCACTACGTAGGGGGAGTGGTAATGGCCGCTGCGGTTTAAGTAGTGCACTCCATGTAGAGTAGGCAGTTTATTTGGGATACGGCCCTAGCTGTGTTTGCTAACTTGTTTAATTTGACTAATTATTGAACAGTTATGCGTTTGTTCAGTGTGTGTGTTTCCGTTTTTTGTTAATATTTTGTTTTATATCCAGCTTTAAATAAAAATCGATTTACCCTATAAAGAAAGTTGTTTGTTTGTGTAACTGATGCTGGCTAATTTGGCTAGCTTTCTGTCCTCTTTAATAAACACTGATGATCTAATCAGGGAAAAAAAGTTATTAAAATTCGAGTTTACACCATGATTCACCACATGAGCAAAAGTATGTGGATATCTCATAACTATTGGATGCGTCTGTTTCAAACTGTTACAAACTGATACAAACATCTAAAGGTAAAGACTGACTGGATCAGTGACTTTTAATATGACACATTTCTCATAAGTCACATCGTAATATTGAAGTGGAAACATCCAGGAGCAACAACAGCTCGGCTGTGAAGCCCTGAAAGCTGAACGGCGCTGAGAACCAGTATTGAAGTTCTGTACAAACAACATGAGAACCGTTCCCTGGAAGAGACCCAAACACGAGAACCATTACCTGAAAGAGACCCAAACACAAGAACCGTTCCCTGTAAGAGAATTAAACACAAGAACAGTTCCCTAGAAGAGACCTAAACTCAAGAACTGTTCCCTGGAAGAGACCCAAACACGAGAACCATTCCCTGAAAGAGACCCAAAAACAAGAACCGTTCCCTGTAAGAGAATTAAACACAAGAAGGGTTCTCTGGAAGAGATCTAAACACAAGAACTGTTCTCTGGAACAGGCCCAAACATGAGAACCATTCCCTGAAAGAGACCTAAACACGAGAACCGTTCACTGGAAGAGCCCCAAACAGAAATGAAGAAGCAGAAATGATAGTTTACGGAGAAGCTGCTGGTGCTCTGACTCTAGACCTGATCATTATTGCTGTGCTTCTTTCTCTCCTCTCTCTACAGGACGATGTTGTGAGAGAGTGTTAGTGTGCAATAGCGTGTGTGAGTGTGTGTGCGCGCGCGCGTGTGTGTGTGTGTGCGCTCAGCATCATGAGAACCGATGGGGCTCGGCGCTGCAGAGACATCGAGAGGGCAGCGGGGTACGTGAGGCCGGAGGACTTCGCCCCTCCCACTCTGGACCCGTCGTTGTCACCGGGGCGATGGTGCATCAGAGATGGGTGTGGTATGGTGTGTGCGTTCCTCACCTGGTTCCTCGTTCTCTACGCCGACTTCGTAGTGACGTTCGTCATGCTGCTGCCCCTCAGGAACGCCCTGTACAGCGTCCTCAATGGGGTCCTGTTCAACGGCCTCGCCTTCCTCGCCCTGACGTCCCACTACCGCGCCATGTGCACCGACCCTGTGAGTCACTGTTACCGTAACACCGACCCCATGAGTCTAATACTTTTACCGTAACACCGACCCCATGAGTCTAATACTGTTACTGTTACACCGACCCTATGAGTGTAATACTGTTACGTAACACCGACCCCATGAGTCTAATACTGTTACTGTTACACCGACCCTGTGAGTGTAATACTGTTGCCGTTACAGACCCCATGAGTCTAATACTGTTGCCGTTACACAGACCCCATGAATCTAATACTGTTACTGTTACACCGACCCTGTGAGTGTAATACTGTTGCCGTTAGACAGACCCCATGAATCTAATACTGTTACTGTTACACCGGCCCTGTGAGTTTAATACTGTTGCCGTTACACAGACCCCATGAGTCTAATAGTGTTACGTAACACCGACCCCATGAGTCTAATACTGTTACTGTTACACCGACCCTGTGAGTGTAATACTGTTGCCGTTACACAGACCCCATGAGTCTAATACTGTTCTGTTACACCGACCCTGGAGTGTAATCGTTGCCGTTACACAGACCCATGAATCTAATACTGTCCTGTTCACCGACCCTGTGAGTCTTATACTGTGCCGTTACACGACCCCATGAGTCTAATACTGTTACGTAACACCGACCCCATGAGTCTAATACTGTTACTGTTACACCGACCCTGTGAGTGTAATACTGTTGCCGTTACATAGACCCCATGAGTCTAATACTGTTGCCGTTACACAGACCCCATGAATCTAATACTGTTACTGTTACACCGACCCTGTGAGTGTAATACTGTTGCCGTTACACAGACCCCATGAGTCTAATACTGTTGCCGTTACACAGACCCCATGAATCTAATACTGTTACTGTTACACCGACCCTGTGAGTGTAATACTGTTGCTGTTACACAGATCCCATGAGTCTAATACTGTTACTGTTACACAGACCCCATGACTCACTGTTACTATAAACACTGACCCTGTGAGTCTAATGATTTTATTGTTACACAGACCCCGTGAGTCTAATACTGTTACTATAACACCGACCCCGTGAGTCAAATACTGTTACTGTTACACCGACCCCATGACTCTCTGTTACTGTAAACACTGACCCTGTGACCTTGTGAGACTAATACCGTTACACCGACCCTGTGAGCTTAATGTTGTTATGGTTACACTGACTCCATGACTCACTGTTACTGTAATAATGACCACATGGGTCTAGTACTGTTACACCGAGCCCGTGATTTACTGTTACACCGAACCCATGACTCACTGTTACTGTAACACTGACCCTGTTAGTCTAATTCTGTTACTGTTACACCAACCTAGTGAGTTACTGTTACACCGGCCCCATGACTCACTTCTACTGTAACACTGACTCCGTGGGTCTAATACTGACACTGTTACTGTTACAGCGACCCCATGAGTTACTGTTAGACCAACCCCATGACTCACTGTTATTGTAACACCGACCCTGTGAGTTACTGTTACACCCCCAGTAAGTCTAATACTGTTCACATTTACATTTACAGCACATAGCAGACGCCCTTATCCAGAGCGACTTACAATTGGTACAATCTTACAATCCAAGCAGTTGTGGTTTAAGGGTCTTGCTCAAGGACCCAACGGTGGCAGCTTGGCAGAGGTGGGATTTAAACCCTGGATCTTCTGGTCCAGAGTCCAGTCTTAACCTCTAGGCTACCACAGTCCCAGTTACTGTTACTGTTACTCCCAACGAGTGAGATTCATTATATGACAAGCGATCATTTCAACCATCTGAGTTTGACAGGGAGGTTAAGGACAACAATAACTGTTTAACTGGCTCTATCTTTAAAATTAACTTACCAATGTGGTAAACATCTTTAAATGTATGTGTTTATGTGGTAAACAATAAACAATAAAACAAATTTAACATTACTAATGTGAACACATATATATATATATATATACTGGTCCTTCTCAAAAAATTAGCATATTGTGATAAAGTTAATTCTTTTCCGTAATGCAATGATAAAAATTAAACTTTCATATATTTTAGATTCATTGCACACCAACTGAAATATTTCAAGTCTTTTATTGTTTTTTAATACTGATGATTTTTGCATACAGCTCATAAACCCAACAAAATTAGCATATCATGAAAAGGTTTCTCTAAACGATCTATTACCTAATCATTGAATCAACGATTAACTCTAAACACCTGCAAATTCCTGAGGCTTTTGAAAACTCCCAGCCGGTTCATTACTCAAAACCGCAATCAATTGGTAAGCCTGCCACGACTGCTGTCCAGAAGGCCATCATTGACACCCTCAAGCAAGAGGGTAGACACAGACGACATTTCTGAACGAATCGTCTGTTCCCAGAGTGGCTGTAATCAAGGCACCTCAGTGGAAGTCTTGTGGAAGGAAAGTGTGGCATAAAACGCTGCACAACGATAAGAGGTGGACCGACCCTGAGAGGATTGTGGAGAAGGGCGATTCCGAGCACCGTGCACAGGCCGGGGTGCAGGAAATGGGCTACAGGTGCCGCATTCCCCCCATGTCAAGCCACTTTGAACCAGAACGGGGCAGAAGCGCCTACCTGTGCTACAGAGAAGCAGCACTGGACTGTTTGCTCAGTGGTCCAAAGTACTTTTTTTTCGAATGAAGCAAAATTTTGCATGTCATTTCGGAATCAAGGTTGCCAGAGTCTGGAGGACGACTGGGGAGAAGGAAATGCCAAAAGTTCTGAAGTCCAGTGTCAATAACCCCAGTCAGTGATGGTCTGGTTGCCATGGTCATCGGCTGGTGTTGTCCACTGTGTTTTATCAGGCAGGGTCAATGCCATCTAGCTATCCGAATTTTAGAGCCTTCATGCTTCCTCTGCTGAAGAGCTTTATGAGATGAAGAGTTCATGTTTTTCCAGCACGACCTGGCACCTGCTCACAGTGCCAAACCACTGTATGGTTTTACTGACCATGGTATTACTGTGCCTCAATTGGCTCTCCTGACCTGAACCCGATAGAGAACTGTGGGATATTGAGAAGAGAAAGTTGAAGAGACGCAAGACCCACACTCTGGATGAGCTTAAGGCCGCTATGTGAGCATCCTGGGCCGCCATAACACCTCAGCAGTGCCACAGGCTATGCTCCCTGCACGCCGTCATTGAGCAGTCATTCTGCAAAGGATTCCCGACCAAGTATTGAGTGCATAACTGAACATAATAATCTGAAGGTTGACTTTTTTTGTATTAAAAACACTTTTCTTTTATTGGTCGGATGAAATATGCTAATTTTGTGAGAATTTTGGGTTTTCATGAGCTGCATGCCAAAATCATCAGTATTAAAACAATAAAAGACTTGAAATATTTCAGTTGGTGTGCACTGAATCTAAAATATATGAAAGTTTAATTCACAATAAATCACAATATGCTAATTTTTTGAGAAGGACCAGTATATATATATATATATATACTAAATTATGATATATATACTAAATGACTAAATTACTAAATTACTAAATATTAAATTTATCATAACTTCCAAACTGCTAAAATGAGTCGTTCACAATCACAAATAGATCATCAATACCAGTAATGCGTATGATCAGTCAGACTCAGCAGTGCTGGTAATGTAATTATGGCATGTCCATTACAAATTATGGCATTTTTTGTCAATAATTATTTCTATTGCTAGACAATGCACTCAGTAGAAATTATTTAAGTAGTGAGATGTGGCTGCAAATATAAAGTTAACTAACCTGTCTAAAAGGCCTCACAGTCAGGATACAGAGGGACATCAGATTACTGCTCACTGTATGAAAGCCTCAGTAACAATGTCACTTTTCTAATCTAATTATTTTGAATAATCAAATTATTAATGTTATAATGTACCTGTTGATGTTCACCTGTCCAGCTCTCTTATCTGTATGGAAAAAACACTTACAAGCTGCATTTGTAATTGTTCATGAAAATAACATCAACACTGCCTGTGAGCCTGGCACTTCATGGTGATGAAGCTAAAACCCAGGATTATCAGGCTGCACATTACAGTAGTACTCTAAGAACGACTCACTGCACACCTGTGGCATAAGTCTGTGTTCTACTGATCACACTTTCCAGTTTTTTATTTAGTCAAGTTAGATTTGAAAATGATGCAAAACTAGTTTACAATCTACATAGGCTATCAAACTGAAGACTGAAAAAATGTATCCATCTCCCTCTGCCACAGACACACAAACACAGGCCAGCAGAAACAGCAACCACCCAGTTGAGCCAGCCTTCCCTTCCAGCTCTGTTTGAAAACCAAAAAACATATGACAAAGACTAAAAAGATGCAAATAGATTGAACAAAGCAGTAGCTGAGTTTATCTGTCTTGATCCATTGATAGTATATACTGTGGAGCAGAGAGGATTCTGGGACCTGGTGCAGCAGTTGGACAGAAAATATGAGATGGCTGGGAGACCCGGAATATTATTCAGGCACAGCTCACACAGCAGCCTTTCTTTGCTTGTACCACTGACATCTGGACAAGCAGGGCAGTTATGGCAGCTATATTACAGTCCAGTATATAACAGCATCCTGGGAAACACAGTCCTGGTGTTTAGGATGTGCAGCTTTATATTCAGATCATACATCCCAAAGAGAGAAGTGGTTCAGAAGACCCACTCACTTAGGGGAAGAACCAATCCCCCTACCAACTCTCGCACAGTTTGCCTGTATGACAGTACCTGTGCATTCCAGTCACAAGTAGTGCTTCAGAAAGAGATCTCAGCCCATCAGGCATCACCTGTAGTTCCAGACGCACTAGGCTGGCTGAGGAGCACACTGACATGCTTGTGTTTCAGGCCAAGAACCATGACCTGGCCAAAGAAAATAAGTCAGAGAGAAAAGAGATGACAAACGGTGTTCTGGGTTTGACATGTCCACATGCTGTGATAAGTCTTTATTGTGAACCAGATTTTTATACATGGCTATAAAGCTCAACTGCTGCAAAAGAGGAGTACTTTCATTTTGTTCAAACATGTTGAATAGGTACACAGTTCAGCAGCTGTGACATCATGTATTTAGTTTGATTCATAAGATTAAAATGGTTCATGTTTCCATATTATTCATATAAATGTTCCCACACTGGCTTAAAGCACTTACTAACAAGTTGGTAGGTAAGCAAAAGTAAAGTGTGTGTTGGCAAAACAGAAGAGATTGTTCTTTTTCCAACAAAAAGTAAACATTCTCTCATTGTCAATTTATCCTGGTTTGTTTATTGTTAAGTGAAAAAAGCAAATAATTTTAAGTACCATGCTCAGTCATCTATTATTGCATTGGTTTTCCTGATGTAGGTTTTTTCCGTGGTATCGTTTCAGTATGGCTATCGAGATATTTTAGGCAGGTATCGTATCAAAGTCATCATTTTGGTATCGTGACAACACTACTTCTCACAGCGAAAGGCGCCCCAATTTGCCAACTGTGTAAAGGCCCACTAACCACCCAACACATCCTGATAGACTGCCCAGCCCTCAGCATACAAAGACACACATTCCTTACTGTCAACAAGGAAAAGGACTTAAGACTATTTCACCAGGAAAACTATTCACTGTGTTACTGTTACACCAACCCAACTCTGTGACTCAATGCTACGGTTACACCGACCCTGTGACTCACTGTTACTGCTACACCGACTCCGTGACTCACTGTTACTGTTACACTGACCCCGTGATTCTAATACTGACATTGTTACTGTTACACCGTCCCATGACTTGCTGTTACACCGACACAGCGACTGACTTTTACTGTTACAGTGACCCAATGAATCAATACTGACACTGCTATTGTTACCCCAACCCCATGACTCACTGTTACTGTTACACCAACCCTGTGACTGACTGTTACTGTTACACCGACACATGATTCTAATACTGACACTGCTACTGTTACACCGGCCCTGTGACTCACTGTTACTGTTACACCGACACATGATTGTAATACTGACACTGTTACTGTTACACCGTCCCCGTGACTCACTATTACACTGACCCTGTGATTCTAATACTGACACTGTTACTATTACACCAACCCCATTATTCACTGTTTCTGTTACTCCGCCCCCGTGACTCACTGTCACTGTTACACCGCCCCATGACTCGCTGTTACACCCACCCAGCGACTTACTTTTACTGTTATACTGACCCAATGAATCAATACTGACACTGACACTGTTACCCCAACCCCATGACTCACTGTTACTGTTACACCAACCCTGTGACTCACTGTTACTGTTACACCGACACATGATTCTAATACTGACACTGCTACTGTTACACCGGCCCTGTGACTCACTATTACACTGACCCTGTGATTCTAATACTGACACTGTTACTGTTACACCAACCCCATTACTCACTGTTACTGTTACTCCGCCCCCATGATTCATTGTTACTGTTACACCGCCCCATGACTCGCTGTTACAACGACCCAGCGACTTATTTTTACTGTTACACTGACCCAATGAATCAATACTGACACTGTTACTGTCACACCAACCCTGTGACTCACTGTTACTGTTACACCGACACATGATTCTAATACTGACACTGCTACTGTTACACCGGCCCTGTGACTTACTGTTACTGTTACACCGCCCCATGACTCCCTGTTACACCGACCCAGCGACTTACTTTTACTGTTACACTGACCCAATGAATCAATACTGACACTGTTACTGTTACCCCAACTCCATGACTCACTGTTACTGTTACACCAACCCTGTGACTCACTGTTACTGTTACACCAACACCATGATTCTAATACTGACACAGTTACTGTTACACCGACCTCGTGACTCACTGTTACTGTTACACCGACCCCGCTTTGTTACTGCAGGGTGCCGTACCGAAGGGAAATGCCACTAAGGAATACATAGAGAGTCTGCAGTTGAAACCGGGCCAGGTTGTCTACAAGTGTCCTAAATGCTGCAGCATCAAACCCGATCGAGCTCACCACTGCAGGTGACACATACACACACACACACACACACAGAGTGGAGGCCGAGGAAGTGTCCGTAAATATTTTAAACCCTAATTTGAGGGCGCAGCATCTGATTTGAGACACACTTCAGTTCCGAGAGAGACTGCGCGATGCACCATGGCCTATTTTTAGAGTAACTGACTGTGTGTGTGTGTGTGTGTGTGTGTGTGTTTGTGTTTGTTTGTTTCCTCCCGTGCAGTGTGTGTAAGCGCTGTATAAGGAAGATGGACCACCACTGTCCCTGGGTGAACAACTGCGTCGGGGAAAACAACCAGAAATACTTTGTGCTTTTTACTGTGAGTATAAAAAAGTGCATTTATTCTAAATGTGCTTCAAACTAACAGTCAAAGTGTTTCTTTAAAAAGCCTTTCTACCTCCATTTTTGATTCTTTTATTGAGGCTAGGAGGTACAGATCAATGATACTACAGGAATCATCTGCAAAAAAATCATACAAAGGACCTTATTATCTTTATCTAACCACAGAAACAACAGAATCTAAACTTTTACAGACACCAGGAACCAAAAACATACCAGATATTTTAGTTTTTTTTTAAAGTAAATTAATGCCTTTTTAAAATAAATCTCTCATACCTAGATGTGGTAATATTGAGTCATGCAGTCAGTCCTGATCTTCAACCCAAACTATAGCTATGATCGACTCTCTGAGACCCCGTCACGGCATTTCAGTCCAACAAACTGCAGCTGCAGCCCCTCACACCCCTTATATAGTCTGCCTGCTGAAGTCCCTCTTCGGCCTTTCTTCTTCCTTGGTTTTCTTTCTTTTCTTTCTTTCTTTTCTTTCATTCTTTCTTTCTTTCTATTTCCTTATCTTTCTTTATGTCTATTTATTTGTCTTAATTTATGTGTATTTGATTTTATTTTCCTTTCTTTCTTTTCCATATTTTTCTTTTTCTTTCTATCTGTGTTTTTCTACCCCTCCTTTTCTTTCTTTCTTTCTTTCTTTCTTTCTGTTTGTCTTTATTTATGTCTTTGTTTTTCTTTCCCCTCCTTTTCTTCGTCTTTGCTTCTTTCTATTTATTTATCTTTCTTTTTCTTTCTTTCTTTCTTTGCTTCTTTCTTTATTTCTTTTTTCATTCTATGATCTGTCTTTTTCTGTGCTTCTCTTTCTTTCTTCTTTATTTTTTTGTATTTCTTTCGGTGTCCTGAATCAGCGGCTCGTACCATTGAATATAACCCTGTGCAGCAGGTCACATGCCCACAGCTAAGGCGTTTCCCTGCAGCTCCTCCAGAAGAAAGAACTGGACCGGGTGCTCCGTCTGCATCACTCCCATCTCTAACGCTTCATTATGAAAATAAACCAGCTGAGTTGGCTATCGTCCGTCAGTGGGTCTGGTTCTACTAGGGATGGGAATCCAAACCTGGAACCGGCCCAGAGGTTTGACATCAGAAGTTCAAGAGAAACTGAGAGGCTAAATGTAGTAAGTGTGGAAACTCATGAAGGAGGCAAAACAAAACCTGAAAGCAACCGTTTGTACATTAAGCTTTTTTCTTCGTGGGTGATCCGTCCTTTGGACCTCAGGACCTCAGGCTCACCAGGGCAGCAGCACAGGTTATTATGGTCAGTAAGAGCTGAGAGACGGTTGGGTTTCCTGGCTCAGTGTGTGAGTACCTTCAGCCGCAGTTAGCTTTTTGCTACAACAGCTTTAAATGGGCAGGAAAGAGCGTAATGCAGGAATGACTGCGTGTGAAGTTGGAATATAAAATAAAGATACTGAAGCTTTGAATCGATAAGCAGAATCAGGACCAAGTTCTACATGAGGATCCTTAGATATGACCTCGCATAAAACCGGTAAGAATAAGAAAAAAAAACCTTCCATTGTCAGAAGGCATATATAAGAAAGAAGAAGTCGGCTCTTCATTAAGCACCCAAGCAGCAAACCTGACCTGCTTATCAAAGGACAGAATGAAGTAAATATTAACAGATCAATCAAGCACTGAATACAATGACATGTGTGTGTTATAGATGTACATCGCTCTGATATCGCTCCACGCCCTCATGATGGCAGCACTCCATTTTGTCTTCTGCTTTGAGGAGGACTGGTCCAGTAAGAACCGCCCCCCCACACACACTCATACTGAGATACACACACACACACACTCACAGAGAGAGAGAGATCGCCATATCATAACTACGCTTTAGAAAGAGTGAAACAGACAGACACTTAGTCTCACAGAAAGGACTACATATCCCAGGATGCATTAACGAAGACAGCAGTGCTCCTGTCAGCGATGGCAGCAGTGTGTATGGTGGAAGCCTCGGTGTTCGGTATCATTAGGCTCCTTATGGAGTCCAGGCTATATTCTCTCTCTCTGTTTCTGTCTCAGAGTGCAGCAGCTTCTCCCCCCCGGCGACGGTGATCCTGCTGATCCTGCTCTGCTTCGAGGCTCTGCTCTTCTTCATCTTCACCTCCGTCATGTTCGGCACGCAGCTTCACTCCATCTGCACCGACGAGACCGTGAGTTGCACCGCGATCCCTAACCGCTCGGCACTACACCTGCTCTGACGATCTCACTTCCTGCCTCGGCTTCTCATGTGTTTTTGTGTTTTCTTGCGGGGCACACACACGGAGAGAGGGAGGTGGTTAAATCGACGAACTGTGACTGTACACTTCCACTCTTTTTAATCGAACCCAGTGCAGACAGAGAAATCCCTGGCACTGAAGGTTCAAACATGTGGTCTGAGTAAGCCTAGGGCGACAGCGGAGAGGCAAAACTCCCTACACCTTGTAAGGAAGAAACCTTAGCAGGACCGAGACTCAAAAAGGGGGGCAGATGAGAAATGTAAGAATGAAACAAAATGCTCTAAATAAGTTGATCCAGTGTAGGCACTGGGACAGTCATGACGTTAAGGCCTTGTGCTAAAATAAAAACATCATTCTGCACTCAACACCCCATGAAGAGAAAGTGAAAGTTTTGCAAGTTTACACAACAGGAAAAACTAAAATGTCCAAACAAGGAAGTAAGTATTCGGACGCCTTGCTTTGACGCCCCTCTCGTTTGTCGTGATCATCGCTGAGAGGTTTCTACACCTTGATTACAGTCCACCTGTCCTAAATTCATGGATTGGACATGATTTAGAAAGTCTGTATAAGGTCTCTCAGCAAAAAAACGAACCATGAGGAGGACAGAACTGCCTGTGGAGGCTACAAAAACTCTGCTGCACTGAAAGTCCCCAAGAGCACTGGCCCTTGGACGTTTGGAACGACCAGAACTCTTCCTAAGTACTAAGTACTCAGGGGAGAAAGGCCTCGGTAAGAGAGCAGAGCAAGAACCTACTGGTGACTGTGGCTGAGCTCCAAAGGTCCTGTGTGCAGATGGAACTTCCAGAAGCTCCACTATCACTGCCTGGAGTTTGCTAAAACTCCAGCCTAATGGACTCTCAGACTGTGGGAAACAAGTTTCTCTGGTCTGATCACAAGATTCAGGGACTTTGGCCTCAGTTCTAAGCGTCATGTCTGGATTAATCCAGGCCCTGCTGATGATCGTCCCTCCAGTGAAGCATGGTGGAGGCAGCATCATGCCGTGGGGGGTGTTTCTCAGGTCAGGGTCAAGTACAGAGCTGTTCTTAATGAAAACCTGTTCCAGGACGCTCTGGACCTCAGACTGGGTCGAAGGGTCACCTTCCAACAAGACGATGACCCTAAGCACACAACCAAGAGCACATGACCCCGTCCGTCCTGACAGAGCCTGAGAGGATCTGCAGAGGAGAACGGCAGAAAATCCCCAAGCCCAGGTGTGCAGACCTTGTGGCAGCAAACCCAAGAAGACCGGAGGCTGTAATCGCTGCCGAAGGGGCTTCAACTCAGTACTGAGTAGAGCATCCGAATACTTATGGCAATGCAATATTTTAGTTTTTCCTTTTCAATACATTTGCAGAAGTTTTCTGAATTATGAGGTACTGAATGCAGAATGATGGCGGGAAAACAAAATAACAAAACGTGATGAAAATTACAGACCTCTCTCACCTTTCTAAGTAGGAGAACTTGCACAATCAGTGGCTGACTGAATACTTTTTTGCCCCACTGTAGATCATAGACTCTCTTTTTTAAAGTATACCTGTGTGTGTGTGTGTGTGTGTGTGTGGTGTAGGGCATTGAGCAGCTGAAGAAGGAGGAGAGGAGATGGATGAAGAGATCCAGGTGGATGAACATGAAGGTGGTGTTTGGACATCCGTTCTCTGTGTCCTGGTTTAACCCACTAGCTGCTCCGGAATATGGCAAAGGAAACGCCTTCCAGTACATTATATAGCACCCAGGCTGTGTTCCAATCCAGTACATCATCTAAACCCCAGGCTCTGTCCCAGTCCAGTACATTATATAGCACCCGGGCTCTGTCCCAATCCAGTACATTATATAGCACCCGGGCTGTGTTCCAATCCAGTACATTATATAGCACCCGGGCTCTGTCCCAATCCAGTACATTATATAGCACCCGGGCTGTGTCCCAATCCCGTACATTATATAGCACCTGGGCTGTGTCCCAATCCAGTACATCATCTAAACCTCAGGCTCTGTCCCAATCCAGTACATTATATAGCACCCGGGCTGTGTCCCAATCCAATGCAACAGCTAACCCCCCGGCTCTGTCCCAATACAGTACATTATATAACATCCGGGCTGTGTCCCAATGCAGTACATCGTCTAACACCCAGGCTGTGTGTCCCAATACAATACATCTAACACTGGGCTGTGTCCCAATCCAGTACATCATTTAACCCCCAGGCTGATTACTGGATTGGGACAGGGTTTAACACCAGGCTGTGTCCCAATCCAATATATCATCTAACCCCAAGGCTGTGTCCCAATCCAATACATTGTCTAACCCACTCCCCAGGCTGTAACACTGTAATAAATAACTGTCCCCCACTGTAATAAATCATAAAACCCCAGCTGTGTCCCAATACAATACATCTAACACCGGGCTGTGTCTCAATCCAGCACATCAATTCACCCCCAGGCTGAGTACTGGATTTCCGGCAGGGTTTAACACCAGGCTGTGTCCCAATCCAATACATTTTCTAACCCTCTCCCCGGGCTGTAACATCGGGCTGTGTCCCATTGTAATAAATCATAACACCCCGGCTGTGTCCCAATCCAGTACAGCGTCTAACACCCCGGCCATTTCTAGTTTTGTCTGAAGGGAGTTATTACATCACTTTAAGTCTTGTTGCTTTTCCAAACAAAACCTCTGCGGGAACAAACATAAATATAACTCATTTTCAAACCGGTACATACAACTGAGAGTGAGCGAAAGTTTTGGCACCTTTCCAGATCTGTGATGTTTACTGTAAAGTCTCAGAATTGTGTGTTTGTCTGGAAAATCTACAAAACACATTTTACAGATTTTTTTTACACATTTTACAAGCCTGTATCCCTGCAGGAAGTGCCCTTCCTTTTTTAACTCTAATTAGATCTTACTCTTCTGTTGTAACTAACCCGGAGAGTGTGTGTTTTGATAAGGTGCTTTTATGTGGTGCTTTGTTGTGCTAATAGACAGTGCAGTAACACTTCAGATTGAACACTAACGTATACGTTACTAATAAGGTTCCTGCTGCAGGATGACCTTTAACCAGTGTTGTTGCTTTATTTTCTTCTTTGTGCCTCTGATTAAGTTTGTGCCTTATGTAAGATTTTATAGACTGCTATTCGTAAAATGAAGCGCGTCTCATTTTGTGTGGTGCGGTGTCGCCCCCTCCTGGTTACATTGTGTATGGATAATCTAGTGTGCTGCTGTTCCTGTTAAAGGGAAATGGAACCGTCTCTCAGAATCCCGTCGTGTTCATCGTTTCTCAGGTTCGTCTTCACCGTGTGTGTAAAGGATTGTTCACGTCACGTGCTGTCTGGAAATTACACGCAATAAATTTCTCGTCTTTTTCCACTTATGAACTCGTTTGTTATTTGTGTTGAGACTTACAGCACAGGATACCTTACATTAATTTGACTTTTATTTCATTGCACACAGTAGGAACCTGAGATATTTCACGGTGTTTTGTTCTGGTCAACTTCATTTAATGTGTTAATAAACATCCATTCCTGCATTTCAGGCCTGTAACACATTCCAAACACATTGGGATGATTTCAAACAGTTGAAATGGAAAGAAATGAAAAGGAAATAAAGATAGAAATAAATTAGTTATCAAAAAGGGGAAGAAAGAACAAAAGAAAGAAAGAAAAGTGAAGTATACGTTTTCAGGTATTTATTATAATAAATACCTGAGTTATCAAAAAAATAAAGAGAAACAAACAAGCAAAGAGAGGTAGAAATTGAGTAATGAAACCAGACAGAAAAATAAATGAAGGAAAAAGAAAGAACGTTATGTAGAAATGGGGTAATAAATATATAAAGTCACAGAAATAAAGAAAGAAAGAGAAATAAAGAGCGGCAGAAATTTAGTAGCAAATAACTGAAATATCAACAGACAAAGAATTAAAGAAAACAAACAAGATGTAGAAACAGAGTAATAGATTATTTTTGAAAAATAAAAAAAAGTAGAAACTAGAGTAGTAAATGATTTTTGAAGAAAAAAAAGTGAGAAAGACAGGGAAATGAAAAGAGTCAGAAATAAAGCAGTAAATAAATGAGTTATCAAAAACAAAGACAAAAAACAACTATGTAGAAATGGAGAAAAAAGAAGTTAGAAAAGAAAGAAAGAAAAAAATGACCAAATTAATAAATAAAGAAAAGGCATTGTCCTCTATATATTGTCCATGGCCATTTAAAAACCCGTATCACTGGAAGATTTTTGTTCCATCGTTAATAGGAGTACATCTCACAACGCAAACGATTGGATTATGGGATTTATTTCTGTTCTTCAAAGCGCTCTGTTCTTACAGTCCATCAAAACAGGCAGATAATGTACAAAACAACATTAAATAAAAGCAGCAGCATCTCAAAAATGGAACAATAAACACAAATCAGAGTGCAGGAACGAGTGAAATAATAAATAACTTTGGATTAAGAGATGAAGGCATCTAGCATTCGACTTCCTCGTCTGTCCTTCCGTGTCCTCACACAGGATAGTAGTAGGAAGCACTGGAGATTCACAGGAAGGCTAACCCCACCTCTCTGTGGGTTACCTTTGAGTTGTACCGGCTTCTGTTTTGCTACATGCTTCGTTAAAGCAGAATGAATCACCACCACCACTGAGAAGCCTCACGCAGGGATCCAAAAGTTTGGTTCAACCACCGTCGGAACCCTTCACCTTCAGGAGTGGGATCAACATTAAATGTTATCAGTGCTAAATCCTTCGTAAAGAGCATTTCCCAAAAACCCTTCGTAACTAATGTTGTACTTGGAGTCTACTTCTTCACTTGACATTTACGTAGTTCTACCTCAAAAACGATAGAGGGCGCTCTGTTAAAATGCACTCATTGGGTTCTAAATGCAACGGCATTCTATATTTAATATTTTTATTAGTGTTTATGGGGGTTTCGTTCATTTACCAAATATTTTATGATTTCCAACTTCTTTAATGTTTTAAAAACATTTAAAAACAACATGACTGTTATTACAACAATACCATTTCTGCAGCGAATGATTTGAAGGTAACGCTTGGTTATGTCGTAACCATGGAAACAAAGACTGGCAGGAGTCAGCCGAGCCGTGATCCGAGTCTGGATTATTTAATCCTGTAATCCTCCTGATCATGAGCTCGGTTTATTCAGCATCATCACCTTTTACCTCGTTACGGCGGTATTGTATTTAAAAATACCGAATGTTCACATTATTTATATTTATGTAAAGTGCAAATCCATTTTTTTTTCTAAAAAAAGTGAAATTGTCAAACCGCAACATGTCATTACAAAGCGCACAACTAGTTTTGTTATGAAACTTCACGAATAAATATAAACTATTTCAATTCTATATATGTAAACATTATCTATATACATGTCAGACTTGGATTGGCCACTTCCTTCCTATCTTTGTGAGAAGAGCATGTCTTATCCTGTCACCCTGTGTATAGTTTGTACCAGTCACTCTAATACTTACTACTCTTATAAGAATTTCCCTAAAGCCGCTTCTGTGGTATGAAAATGAGAAGCTGTGAGTAAATGGGTGGTTCAGTTTTTGACTGGCGCTGCTTTTCCAGCATCGGTGTAGAGCTGGAGTCAGCAAAGAACCACTTAGAACTCGCTTACAATTTAAGAAGCCTTTTGGGAAACACTCGCAAAACTGGCATTCTTAAAGTCATGCCGTTCTTAAAGTTCTTAAAGTTAGTTCGTTCATGAAGTTATTTCTCCTTAAAGCACGTTGTTCTTGAAGTTATTTCTTCTTAGTTACGTCATTCTTAAAGTTATCTCTTAAAAGTTTTGTTCTTAAATCGTTCATAATTATTTGTTCTTAAAGTTACGTCATTCTTAAAGTTTTGTTCTTAGAGTTACATTGCTCTTAGCCGTTAGTCGCTTAATCATTCTCGGGGAAAAACATTCTATATGTACGTTGTTTAGAAGACATTTTGTATAGCAGCAGTACCGTCCTTATCCAGAGCGACTTTTACAATCACGATGGGAACTTACAGGTTAAGAGCCATGAGCTCGAACCCACCAGGATTTGAACCCGCAACCTTCTGACTGTTAATTCAGAGCCTAACAAACTAAGACGGTGCTGTCCTTAAAAACAGACGCCCTAATCCAGAGCGACCTGCAACCGAGACAAGAGTTAAGGGCCTCGTTTAAGGGCCCAACATCTTGGTGAAACAGATTTAATCCCAAAACCTTCTGATAAGTAATCTAGAACGTTCTTCTGGTCACTGAGCCACTCCTGTCCTGAAGTGAGGCAAAGTAAGGTGAAGGGTCTGACTCAGGAGTCATCAGCTTGGTCAAAACGACACTTAAACGAACAGCAGTCATATTACTAATCCCTGTCCTCCTCCTGCTGAACCGGTCTTACTCCTCCTGGACCCCTGCCCTCCCTCCTGCTGAACCGGGCCTCCTCCTGCTGAACCCCCGTCCTCCCTCCTGCTGAACCCCCCGTCCTCCCTCCTGCTGAACCCCCCGTCCTCCCTCCTGCTGAACCCCCCGTCCTCCCTCCTGCTGAAAACCCCCCGTCCTCCCCTCCTGCTGAAACCCCCGTCCTCCCTCCTGCGAAACCCCCCCGTTCCTCCCTCCTGCTGAAACCCCGCCCTCCCTCCTGCTGACCTGGCTGAACTCCCGCCCTCCCCTCCTGCTGAACTCCGCCCTCCCTCCTGCTGACTGAAACTCCCGCCCCTCCCTCCTGCTGAACTCCCCGTCCTCCTCCTGCTGAACCCCCGTCCTCCTCCTGCTGAACCCCCATCCTCCCTCCTGCTGGAACTCTTCCTCCTGCTGTACCCCCATCATATCACTCCTGAAACCTTTTCCTACTCCTGACCCCTGTCCTCCCTCCTGCTGAACCCCCTTCCTCCTACTCCTGAACCCCCTGTCCTACTCCTCCTGAACCCCTGTCCTTACTCCTCCTGAACCCCCTTCCTCCTCTCCTGAACCCCTGTCCTACATCCTCCTGAACCCCTGTCCTACTCCTCCTGAACCCCATCCTACTCCTGAGCCCCTGTCCTCCTTCTGCTGAGCCCCCGTACTCCTCCTCCTGAGCCCTGTCCTCCTGCTGAACGCGTTGCCCTCAGTAGGTGGTGGATTGTTGTTATTGCATAAGAGCTATGTGCTGAAGCTACACTGTGATTAGACAACAGCTCTAATCACATGCTACTGTGCTCTGTTATTATACAGCTGAACAAAGCTGTGATCTGGAATCAGGACCTGGTCCCAGAACAGCAGATAAAGGTTCACATGCTTCCCAGATCGGAGGAGCTCCACAGAAATATAAAGATATTGCAATTGATTCCACGCTATTGCACTTATTGCACTCTTTTTCATTCTCCTAAATACTGGATGTAATACTGTTCACCTAGTCTAAAACGATAACGTTCTGGATTGTTCCGAAGTGCCACATACGTTCTGGAAGGTTCTTGGAAGTTGAATAAGTTCTTGTTGCATTTGGAACATCACATGCTGTGGATGGTTCTGGGGAGGCAGGTATGTTCTGGGTGTTCTAAAGAGGCACATACTCTAAATGGTTCTGGAGAGTGTCATATGTTTTGGACGGTTTTTGAAGATGACATTTGTTCTGGATTGTTCTGTACATTCTGCGTGGATCTTGAAGGTATTTGTTCTGGGTGGTTCTGGATTTTTCCATGTTTTCTTAATATATATTGAGGATTACATTTGTTCTGGTGTGTTCCATATGTTCTGAAATGTTCCACATGGATCTTGATGATAACATTTGTTCTGGATTCTTCTGGAATGTCCTGTATGTTCTGCCTGTATCTTGAGGGGAACATCTGTTTTGGATGGTTCTTGATTTTTTCCACATGTTCTGCATTGATCTTGAGGATGTAATTATTTCTGTATGGTTCTGGAGTGTTCCATATGTTCTGCACGGATTTTGAGACAAGTATTTGTTCTGGATTGTTACCAATTTTCTGCATGGATCTTGAAGGTAACATTTTTTCTGGATGGTTCTGGAATGTTTCGTATTTTCTGCATGGATCTTGAGGACAGCATTTGTTCAGGATGGTTCTGGATTGTTCTGTATATTCTATGCAGATCTTGAAGATAGCATGGCTGGGTCCATACTTGTTCTGGACATTGCTGAAACGGCACATGTAGGTTCTGTTTGGTTTTGAAGAGTCACATGTTGTAGATTATTCTTAAGGTCCAAATCAGTTCTAGATGGTTCTTGAGGGTCACATGTACTGAAGGGTTATGGAGGGTCAAATATGGTTGGTTCTACAGAGTCACAAAAGTTCTGGATGTGTTCTAGGTGATTCTGGAGATCAAGATATGTCCTGGAGGGTTCTGGAGGGTCTTACATATATTATGCACATTGATCTGGATGGTTCTGGATTGTTCCGCATGTTCTTTGTGGATCAATTAATCCATAATAAACTTATTGGACCATATCCAGATGCTGCAGAACATCAGCCTTACAGCAGCCAGCTTACACGGAGCAGAGACTCTGAGCTTGATCTGATGTGATCCATTTCCTCTCAGATCAATCCTAACGAGGTGACCTTCAGCCGCAGAGAGACTCATGAATCCTGGGAAATAGAGTCTAACTGACAGTAATGTCCTTGAGGAAGTTCTGCTAAAGGAGTAAAGTGAATCTGAGAATCCCAACCAGTCCCTAACCAATTACACTCCTGCTCCAGCAGTTCAAGTGTTAGCATCACTAGTATGATCCAACACCCACACACAGCGCTAAAGCTAAAGTAACACACGTACTGCTACGTACTTCTATGAATCCATAAGCCATTTTGTTCGTTTTGTGATATGTAAGCTATTAGATCTGTAACGTCCTCATGTCCCTTCCCAAACATGCTGCCCCCTAAGGGCTAGTGAGGATATCTAGAGTCCTTAAAACTAATATTGCATGCTTTCAGTTTTATAATAAAATGTACATAAAGGGTCTAGTTTAGGCTAATGTTAGCAGACCATGCTTTAGGAGTTCCTTTAACTGTCAGCAAGAGGGTCCTCCATGTTCTGGAATGTTCTGAAGGGGTCACAGATGCATTCTGAGGATCATGCATGTTCTGGATGACTCTGGAGAGCCACGATTTCTAGATGATTCAGGACTCCCAGTTTTGTTCTGGATGGTTCTGGAGGTCCACATCCGTTCTGGACCATTCTAAAGGGGTCACACATGTTCTGGACAATGCTTAATGATCAGATATGTTCTGGACAGCAATGGGTTCTAGATCATCCTGGAGGTCCAGGTTTGTTCTTAGTGGTTCTTGAGAATCAAACACATTCTGGAGGGTCACACATGTTCTAGATGGTTTTTGTGGGACATATTCTAGATTAAATCTGGAAATCCAAACTTATCTGGACAGTTCTGGAGTGTCCTGTATCTTCTGAAAAGTTCTGGAGGTTGTTATCTGTTCTGGACAATCCTTAAGGATTGTCACATTTTGTTCCAGATGGTTCTTGGGGTCACATGTCCTGGAATCTTCTGGATGTCCGTTTCTGTTCTGAACCATTCTCGAGGGGTCACACGTGTTTAAATATGTTGTGGAGGGTAATATGTTCTAGATCATTCTGAAGGTCCAGATCTGTTCCTGGTGGTAGTTGAAGGTCACATATGATCTGGATGGTTCCAGGTAGTTCTGGGGAGTAACATATGTTCTAGATCATTCTTGAGGGTCACATATGATGTTCTGCATGGTTCTTAAGGATCAAATATGTTCTGAAGGGTCACATGGTCTAGAAAGGTTATTGTGGGACCTTAAAGTGTCTAGACATTGTGGATGATGCTTAATGATAAAATATGTTCTTGGAGGGTAATGTGTTCTAGATCATTCTGGAACTTCAGATCTGTTTATGGTGGTACTTGAAGGTCACATATGTCCTGTATGGTTCTGGGTAGTTCTGGAGAGTACCATATGTTCTAGATGATTCTTGAGGGTCACATATTTTATGGATGGATCTTAAAGATCAAATATGTTCTAGAGGATCACAAGTGTCTCAGATTAAATCTAGAAATCCAGACATGTCTGGATAGTTTTGGAGTCTCCTGTATGTTCTAAAAGGTTCCAGAGGTCAGTACCTGTTCTGGACAGTCCTTAAGGGGTCACTTGGGTTCTGGATGGATCCTGTGGGCTATTCGTCTTAAAGATAGTTCTGGAGGATCTGAACGGCTCATGTTTTGTCGTTTGTGGATGTTCAGATTTGTTCTGGAGGGTTCTTGAGGGGACCCTGTATGTTCTGGAGCTTTCTTAAGGGGTCCTACAGACTCTGGACGCTTCTAAAGGATCAGCTGTTTTCTGAAGAATCACATATGCTCTGGAGAGTCATGGGTTCTATGATTCTGGACACCCAGTTTTGCTCCGGATGTTCCTTGAGAGTCACATATGTTGTGGATAGATTTTAAGGACCAAATACATTTTGGAGGATCACACATGTCCTAGAATGGTTCTTATGGGAGATCTGTTCCAGATTAAATCTGGAAATCCAGGCTTGTCCGGCCAGTTCTGAAGTTTCCTGTATGTTCTAAATTGTTCTGGAGGTCATTGCCAGTTCTAGACAGTCCTTAAGGGGTCAAATTTGTTCCAGATGGTTACGGCTCTGAAAAGGATCTGAAAAGTCATGAGTTGTAGACTCAGGATGTTCAGATTTGTTCTGGAAGGTTCTTGGGGGTCACATATGAGGGTCACAGGAGTTCTGGAGTGCCCTGTATATTCTGGAACATTCTTACGGGCTTTCACAGATTCTGGAAGCTTCTTAAAGATCACATACATCCAGGAGGATCACATATGTTCTGAATGACTCTAGAGAGCCATAGGTTCTAGATGGTTCTGGACTCCCTGTTTTGTTCTGGAGGTCCGTTTGCAAGAGGTCACACATGTTCTGGATGACACTTCAAATATCAAATATGTTCTGGAATGTAGTGTTTTCTAGATAATTCTGGAGGTCCAGGTTTGTTCTTGGTGGTACTTGAACTTTACGGTATGTCCTGGACAGTTCTTCAAAGTAGGGTTCCAGATGAAATCTAGAAATCCAGCCTTGTCTGGACAGTTCTTAGGGTTTTAAAAGGTAATAGATAGATACCTTTGGAGGTCCAGATGTGTTCTTGTTGGGATTTGAGGATCACATTATTCCTGGAAGACTCCAGGCAATTTTGAAGGGTCATGTTCTGGATAGGTTCTGGAGGTCCATATCTGTGCTGGACAGTTCTTAACGAATTACAGAACATTTAGATCTTTCTGGAGGTCCAGATTTGTTCTTGATGGTCACATGTTCTGGAGGTCCATATCTGGTCTGGACAGCTCTTAAAGAGTTACAGATAATCAAGATACTTTTGGAGGTCCAGATTTGTTCCTGATGGTCCTTAAAGCTCATATATGTCCTGGATTTGGTTCTGGAGTTTCAGATCTGTTATGGACAGTTCTTATGGATTAACATGATCTGGAGAATAATGTATTCTAGATCATTCTGGAGGTCCAGATTTGTTCTTGATTGTCCTTAATGCTCATACTATGGATATTATGGACAGTTCTTATAGATTAACATGATCTGGAGAATAATGTATTCTAGATCATTCTGGAGGTCCAGATTTGTTCTTGATGGTCCTTGAGAGTCACATATATTCTGGACAGTTCTTATGGGGATACATATAATCTAGATAATTTTGGAGGTCCAGATTTGTTCTTGATGATCCTTGAGGGTCACATATGTTCTGGAGGTTCATATCTGTTCTTTCTGGACCGGTTCTTAAAGGGTCCCATGCATTTTCTGGATGGTTCTGGATTGTTTAATGATGGAAGATCTTCTGTAGGTCACTGTAACGCTAATATCTGTGCTCCCCATGAACGTCTCACTCCTTCTTTACACCCTCCAAGTGAGTGCTGTTGGAGGAAGAGCGCTGGAGCACCAGAAGGCCCGACAGCGTGAGCGAGACTCCGACCCACCACAGGGCGATGAGACTGTCCCCAAAAATCAGCTGCCCCAGGAACACCTGATCAGGAAGGAAAGGAGAACGATCTATCAGAGTCTGATCAAAGTCTGAAGGGCTGGAAAAGGTTACAAAACCATTTTTAAAGAGTTCTGACTCCACCGATCCACAGTCAGGAGGAATTTCAGGCCTGTCGGACCCACCTCAGGAGCCGTTGTATAACAAGGATCAACCCAAGAGGTCATAAAGTGCCCAGGGTAACTTCTAAGCAACTAAAGGTCACACCAGATACTGAAAGCAAAAGGTTCACAAACTTTCAAGCACCACCGCGAAGGGTGCCGGGCACAGGGTCAGTGATACTCACAGAGGAGATGAGGTTGGAGGCCGTGGTGGTGACGGTGGTCCGGGTGGAGGAGGACGAGTACCTGAGGGCTTTCGACAGGAACGTCCACATTACAGCATTACAGGTGAACAGGAGCCCACCGCACAGTAACCGCAATGGGATGTGCAGCTAACACACACACACACACACAAATATAATAGTTGTTTATTTGAATCCAGATACAACATCTGAATGCTCATCCCTTAGACTTTCCAGTGGTGTCATTTGCAGACGGTCCCTTAGCTCTCACCGCAATCACCGTTGCCTTTGCACGTCTAGCTTTCCGAAATGACAAACATTTTGGGTCTAAACGACCTTGTTTTTGCTCGTCGCGGACAAAAATGCATACAGTACGCGACTATTAAAGCTTTTCCAATCAATATTCAAAGCTAATTACGAAATAAAAACGAATACGCCGATATCCGATTTAAAGCAACTCATTGTGCTCAAGGGAGCGTGTGTGTTGTGTCTCACCCGTTCACAGGTGGAGGTCTGGTCGTTGTGCCTGAAGGTCCTCTGCTCTCCCCAGTTCCTCAGTCCCGTCTCACACACCCCTTTCAGATAATCCGTCCCGAGAGACAGCTTGGCCGACGAGGACGCCACGGCGCCTAAAAAGCCCGCCAGGAGCGAATAGAAGAGCCCGGGGAACATGGCGACCATCTCCTCATACTCCTCATTTAAGGCGCTAGTGATGGAATGAATGAAGGACGAACTCCCTAATCAACCCGCTCGCGGTCTAGTCTCAATCCGACTCGCTACTGAACACGTAGTGCACTAGCTGACGGTTGGTTTTACGCCCTTTTAAGCGCGCTAATGTAGGAAACGTTGAGCTGGATTGGGATTCAGCCGTTGGTGAGGCGTTTAAATCTGCAGCGTCAGTACGCGCGAGAGCCGCGCTGTAGTATTGTGGGAGGCGTAGTTCTTCGCACACAAACGCGTTTAACACGTCTTTTTAACGTTACCGTTCCTTCTCTCAACACTTCGAAGCCGTTTTAGGCATCGAGGACACCGGGTTTTAGCGTTTCACGTGTTATTTGGGTTCATCAGACCATATTAAAAGAAAAACAATCACACGGACACACACACAAACCTAAATAGCTTTTATTTCAGTCAGAATTCAGGCTTCACTCTACTTAAAAAATGAAAAACGTTATTCATGAGCGTGTGCGTTTAGCTAGGGGTCACTTGTAGGCGTTTGCTTTGTGCTTGGGCAGGAAGCTGAAGTTCTTTGGCACCGGACCCAGCAGCATCTCACTGCAAGTAATGGTCAATAATAATAATAATGTCATATTAATTCCTTACAGATCAATAATTATAACCAGAAAAGCTCTGCGGCGCCCCCCGGTGTCTGACCTGATTTTGATCCAGTCCCCCACATGCTGACTGGCCATGAGCGTCTCCAGATAATCCCGCCCCAGATAGAATGGGGGCCGCTCGTTTATCTTCTGCATCCGCTCCAGCAGTCCCACCGGGATGTACCTACACACACACACACACGGAGGTTAATCTCACAACCGCGACACGCCACCCATACGCACGGGACCGGCGCCACCTGCAGGTGAAGGACAGCCACTCGAGCAGGAAGCTGCGCGTCCTCTCCACGCCCTGCGTATCCGAGCCCCAGTGCTCCAAACCGAAGTGGGTGAAGTCCTGCAGGATCTGGAGACGCTCCGAGGACGAGATGTCCCAGTGTCTGCCCTCCTTAATCTCCGTAAAGATCCACGGCTTAATCAGCGCGCCCCTGAAAAGCACACAGGCGCCGCTAGCTTAGTCCTCTCAGGAATGTTTAGCATCATCTCGCAGTCCTTTGAATGAACCTCTGACAGCAAACGGAGCTTCGTCTCACACTCACCTGGCCACCATGATCCCGGCCACGCCCGTCTCTCGGGCCTTCACGGCATCCTCATAGGTTAGGATATCTCCATTACCTACAGACAGAGCAGAACAGAGCTCCAGTATGAAGCACTCACCCCGCTCTGTAACGCTACTGTGGGGATCAGGGACTTGCCGAACAGGGGCACGGGCGAGGCCAGCTCAGAGCAGGTACGGATGTAGTCCCAGTCGGCCAGTTTGGTGTAGCGCTGCTCCCTGGAGCGACCGTGCAACTGCTCCGACAAGGAGCGATAAATAATCAGGACTCATAATTCTTATAATTCAGAACTTTGTGTGTGTGTGTGTGTGTGCGCGCGCAGAGACCGTGATCATAGAGGCGCCCCACTGCTTGAGCTGAGGGATGAGCTTATGAGCGATGTTACAGCTCTGCTGCACTCCCGTCCGGATCTTAACCGTTAAGGGCACGTCCAGGACCTGCAGAGAGGGAGGTGGAGACAGGGTGAGGCCAGGGAGGTGCCACTGGGAGGCGCCGGGCAGGAGACGGGCACTTACCGAGTGCATCCCCCTAACAATCTGCTCAAACTTATGGGTTCTGGTCATCAGGCCACACCCACCACCCTGCACACACGGTTAGAGGGCTTACAGCGATGAGAACATAGGCTCTGTGTGTGTGTGTGTGTGTGTGTGTGTGTATACCTTCTTATAGACCAGGTCTATGGGACATCCGGAGTTTATATCCACAAAGTCCACCTGGATGTTGTCGTTCAGGAGCTCGGCACACCGGCTCATGGAGTCAGGAAAACAGCCCTCCAGCTGCGGCACACGGCTAGGTTAGCGCCATACTCATCGATCGCACCCGGCGAGGCACAGGGCGGGGCTTACCTGCACGCCGAACAGGTCCTCGCTGGGGTGTCTCTTGAGCAGGGCCCATTCCGAGGCCTGGCCCTGCAGCAGGTTAGTGCACATGGCCATCTCCCCACACGTTATGTCGGCCCCGAAGCGCTTACACACACGCCGGAAGGGCAGGTTCCCACACTGCACGCCACGGACAGCGCACACACACACACACACACACACACACACACACACACACACACACACACTCGTATAAGCCTACTGGTCATGTTTACTACGTATAACTATAAGCATAGATCCATGTGAAGGACTCACGGTGGTTAAGGGAGCCAGGTAGAGCTTATCCCGGAAATCCACCTGTGCAAACACAACACAACCCCTTTCTGTCACAGCCGGAGAACCTTCTTATGTCTTTTACATTTACATTTACAGCATTTAGCAGACGCCCTTATCCAGAGCGACTTACAATTGGTACAGTCTTACAATCCAAGCAATTGTGGGTTAAGGGCCTTGGCTCAAGGACCCAACAGTGGCAGCTTGGCAGAGGTGGGATTTGAACCCGGGACCTTCTGGTCCAGATTCCAGTACCTTAACCAGTAGGCCACCACAGTCCTGTCATGTCTCACACAGGCCCAGGCACAGACAGACACCGGTCGGCCCATCTCGACCAGTGGCCCGACCGGCAGACCGCAGGGCCGGCTCGGCATCCGATTCCCGCGCAGGACTGTCGGTACGATTAAATGATTCCCATACCGGAGGGGTATTAATATAGTATTAATAAAGTATTTCACACAAACCATGATAACTTGTGGCGGATATTATTTTGCCACTTTTTAAAATCATTGCATGAATTAAATAGCTTAAATGTATTTTGTATTGCTGAAAAAAAAATTCACTCCTAAACCATTACAAAATATATCTTTTTAATTACTTTAAAATGTTTGTACGGACATACGTATGAAATTTAATAGCGGGATTTAGTGGGAGACTGTAAATAAAACAGTGAAGGTACTTCTCATGAACTGCACATATCTGCTCATTTTAATCCGTGATTGATGTCCGGTTTCAAGCATTACCTTTTAAACTTGCTATTACAATGATTTTAAATGACTCCATAATGCATGTTCCAACACTTTTTGCTTTGCTTGTCAGTGAGGAATAAATACATTTAAGCTACTTAAATCACGCAGTGGTGAATAAAAGTGGGAAATGCCTGGAAACCCTGCAGGTGAGCCGGACACCGCATGGACGCTACACAAGTGCTACACTTCCTTCACCCCCAAATCGAAGAGCTCGCCCACATTCCATACAAGGAAGGCCGTACCTGCTTCCTCTCACAGGGGCGGAGCTTGATGATGTCGCTGTCTGTGATTGGACCGATGGTTTTGACCGTGGCAGGCTGCTTCCTCTGCCCGTCCTGTAATGCACCCGGCAGGCTGAGATCAGAATCGATGGAGCACAGAGCAGAGGAGACCAGACACTGCTTAGAACGTCCAGCCCTACCTCAGCTTCATCAGCCTTATCAGCGGCGGCGGCGGCTTCCCGCCCTTCCTCCTTCTCCTCCTCCTGTTCCCCTTTGTTCCTGCGTGCTGTGACCCCGCTGCTCCGGAGGAAGGCCTCGGCCCGTCTGAAGGGCACCTGCTTCTTCCTGAGGCGCCGCTGCAGGTCTTTATCCAGCAGGTTCCTGACCGCCGGGCCCCTCGCGCCCTCATACAGCTCCTCGTTCACCAGGTTCTTAAAGTCAGCACCCGTATGGGCTCGGGCAAACCTGCAGGTGATCCCGAACTGGCACCTGCCGACAACACCTTCATCGTGAGGAACAGCTCAGACATGGGCATCGAGTCCTTATCAAATCATTCCTCACGTTCTGCAGTCACCAGATAAATCCATATCATACATACCATAACTGTCAGAAAAGCTTCCCTTCTGCAAAAGGCACAGCCAAACTACAGAAATAAGTAACTCAACAAAAGGGAAACCACACTTAAAAAGCTGATAAATAAATGGTCAATTAAACACAAAAGCTGGCTCCTGTTAAATACATAACTAAATAAACTAATAAGAGGAAAATCTACCCTTCCATAAATAAATAAATAAATAAATAAAAAGGCCACCCTTCTGCAAAATACGTAACTACAAAAATAAACTAAATGCAAACTAAATTCAAAAAGCTGGTCATTCATAAAATAATTAAATGTATAAATAAATAGTAAATTAAACAAAAAGCTGGTTTGTAAAATAATTAAATAGATAAATAATTCTAACTAAATAAAAAGTTGACCTGTATAAAAATAAATAGAAAAATAAGTTATATTAAAAAACAACTATTTAAGAATAATGAAGATAAAAAGTGTTTATTTACAGATTTATTAATTTTACAGATGGCCTATCTTTTTATTTAATTTACTTTTTATTTGATTAAACAAATTATTTACCTAGTTATGAATTAAGCAAACAAACAAATACAAATAATAAATAAAATAATTAAATTAGAAAAAAATGAAAAAATATAATCTAATATAAATATAATAAAATGTAAATGAAATAAAAGCTAGATAAATTAAAATATAATCATATATTAGATGAAGTGAAAGGCTACCAAGAAATAAATAAAATAAATGCTATTTGTGAATTAAACAGATAAATAAATAAATAAATTATTAAATTAGAAAAGATAAAAATGTAATAAATAAGAAATATAAATCGAATACAAATATAATAAAACAAAATAAAGTAAAATACAGTATAAATAAAACAGGTAAATAAATAAATAAATAAGTTAATTAAAAAAATAAAAATGATAAATCTAAAACTAACAAATATAATACATATTAAATGATATGTAAATTAATTAAAATATAAATTAAATAAAATGAAGGGCTACAAATAAATAAATACTATATATGAATTTAACAGACAAATAAATATATTATGCAAAAAGAAATATTAGAAAAAATAAAAATAAAAAATGACAAATGTAAATCTCATACAAATACAATGTAAATAAAATATAAATAAAAATAATTAAATAAACAAATAAATACTACTTAAGAAATATGTATACATTCATAAGTAGCATTTATTTATTTTATATATATATATATATATATATATATATATATATATATATATATATATATATATATACATATATATATATATATATATATAAAATATTTAATATATTATTACATTTATATATAAATGTAAACTAATAATAATAATAATAATAATAACAACAATTCATAATAAATTATAACATAAAAGGTATAATAAAATGTGAATTCAATAAAATATAGATAAATTAAAGAATAAATATGAATTAAATAACATGAAAGGCTACCAATAAATAAATAAATAAACAAATAAGACAGAGGTCTGCGTGTGTTTTTTTTAATGACATTACAGTAACTACATTACTAAAAAGGGGGCGGGGCCTGCATACAGACAGGCAGATATGAATCTTTTTTAAGTGGGTTTGACTGGCACGTTCCTCTCCTAACCCTAGTAGGACGGCTCAGGTGATGGCGCGGGCGTACCTGCCGAAGGTGTCGTAGTTGTAGCAGCTCTCCCCCAGGTCCTCCGCTTTGGTCGATACGTAATCGGCCACGTCATGCAGGAACTTACACTTATCGCCATGGAAACACTGCCTCTCCGAGCCCTGTCAGACCACAGCGGCACGCGTTAGTCCGGCCGCATCGGCCCCAGCCCCGCCCTGCCCCGCCCCAGCACAATACCTGTATGAGGGAGGGGCAGAGCCGGCGATCCTCATAACTCTGAGCTTTCAGGTGAGGTCTCGACTTGTTCTGGCCTCTCCTCTTCTTCTTCTCCTCTCTCTCGTTCTTCCCCTGTCCCTCCCCATCCCCCTCCAGCTTCCTCCTCTTGGCCTCGGGCTCACCGTTGGGTTCCTCCCCTCCCTCAGCAGGAGCTCCCCCTGATCCTTTATCATCGTTCTTCAGTCCTGCAGCCAGGAACTCATAGAACTTCTCTTTAGTGGTAACGTACCTACACACACACACACACACACACACACACACACACACACACACACATCATTACAAAATAATAATAATAATAATAATAATAATAATAATAACAACAGCTACTATAATAACTAATAACAGTCCTTAACAAAATAACTGTAATTCAATAATAAACATAATTACAACATTATATATATTAATAATAGAAAGTAACAGCAACTATAATGAATTGTAAAAATACGTAAATAATACAGTAATAACTACAAATAAAATAAAAAAACAATAACTACATATAAATAAAACAAAAATAATAAATATTAAAAACCTAATGATAACTGTAATAAAATAAAAACAATAAGCATATATAAAAATATTAATAATAATTCTAAAAATAATAACTGATAAAAAATACAAATATATATATGTATATATAAACTGTAATAACTAAGTAAAAAAAACAACAACTAATAATTACATACTATAATTGCAAAAAACTATATATATATATATCTCAAACTACTATAAAAACTATTATATACACACACACACACACACACACACACACAACTACTACTACTACTAATAAGAGTTGTAATAACATAACAACAATAACTACTACACATGAAACTATTATTATTATTAGTAATAAAAGGCAAAAAAAAATAACTATATATAAAAAAGCAATAGTTTATTTATTGTTAATAGTTTTATAGTCATTCATTTACTAAGTCATCATAGTAGTATCTATAGAAAACAAGTAAAATTAGCAATAAACAAAAATAAATCAATAAATAATTACAAAAAAAAATAGACAAATATTTTAAAAGTATAAATAATAATACAAAATACAGTAACTAATAAAACAGAAAAAACACAAATCATTTCAAATGCATAACTGCGATTAAAAATAAATACTAACAATATCCAAAACTACATAATAATATAAAATACAATAACTATAACTGTAACTGATCAGGACTAAGCAGATAAAGTGAGTGTAGTAAAATCCTCCAGTAAGGAAAAGGACGGTGTGTACAAAGCAATAACATTAGGGGAGGAGCTGTGGAGATTCCCCACACTCCCCCAGTGAGACATGGACTACAACCCGTCTGCACACGCTCAGTGTCCCTCAGGAGCAGAGAAACGTCCTCCGTCCAGTAAGTGGTCATTAGAGCTGCTGACCCCGCCCTGACCCCGCTGTCTGTCCGAATGCAGCTTACTGGGCTTTCAGAGCAGCTTCCCCCCGATCAGCAGGTCGAACTGAGCCACCATCTGTCTGATCTGCTGCATCCCCCTCCATCCTCACACACCTACAAACACCAACAACACCATCATCATCACCACCACCACCACCACATCTATACACACACACACACACACACACACACACACACACACACACACACACACATACACACATACAGTGGGGCAAAAAAGTATTTAGTCAGCCACTGATTCTGCAAGTTCTCTGACTTAGAAAGATGAGAGAGGTCTGTAATTGTCATCATAGCTACACTTCAACTATGAGAGACACAATGAGAAAAAAATCCAGGAAATCACATGTAGGATTTTTAAAACGAATTTAATTGTAAATTATGGTGGAAAATAAGTATTTGGTCAATAAATTTGGTTCAACTCAATACTTTGTACATAACATTTGTTGGCAATGACAGAGGTCAAAGGTTTCCTGTAAGTCTTCACCAGGTTGGCACACCACTGTAGCTGGTATTTTTTGGCCCATTCCTCCATGCAGATCTCCTCTAGAGACAGTGATGTTTTGGGGGCAACACAGACTTTCAACTCCCTCCACAAATTTTCTATGGGGCCTGAGGTCTGGAGACTGGCTAGGCCCACTGCAGGACCATGAAATGCTTTTTATGGAGCCACTCCTTCGTTTGCCCGAGCGGTGTGTTTGGGATCATTTGTCATGCTGGGAAGCCCCAGACACGTTCCATCTTCAATGCTCTCACTGATGGAAGGAGGTTTTGGCTTTAAAATCTCACGATACATGGCCCCGTTCATTCTTCCCTTATACCAAATACTCCACCATGATTTACAAGTAAATTTCTTTAACAATCCTACAATGTGATTTCCTGGATTTTTTTCTCATTTTGTCTCTCATAGTTGAAGTGTAGCTATGATGAAAATTACAGACCTCTCTCATCTTTCTAAGTAGGAGAACTTGCACAATCAGTGGCTGACCGAACACGAACACACAACACACACACACACACACACACCACACACACACACACACACACACACACACACACACACACACACACACACACACCACACACACACACACACACACACACACATATATCTATATATATATATATATATATATATATATATATATATATATATATATATATATATATATAGTATATATATATATATATATACACACCAACCCGTAAAACTCATCGGAACCACACAGAGTTTATTTAGGTCGCCTACATCAAACGCTCCGCCATCCACACAAACCTATCGCCCTCCCTCTCACCCCTCACTATGAACCCATCTCGTATAAACAACAATCAAACGATAGAATTCAGTTTAAAAACCAATAACTCCTAATAACACTCCCACAGCGAGCTCTAACTCACCTGCTCAAGCGTGAGTGCAACCGGAGTTCCTCACCCTCACGGGTCGGCTACGAAACAAAGCCGCACCGACTTTAAGTTCCGAGCCGCCATCGATTCAAATAAACCAAAATAATTAAAAAGACTTACAATAAAGTAGGCTACCACAAAATAAACAAATAAAATAAAACAAAATATGTACATTAATTTTTGTCAGTATATCTCGTTTCACACACAAGAGAGTCTTTTAGTGAGTAAAAGTCAGTAAAACCAAGCAGCCAAACAGCTAAGTATATTAAAATGCTAAATAATTACAGATAAAACAAACAATAATAACTGTAATGAAAATGTAACTATAATTTTAACATAAGTAAGCGATAGTAAAACAAAAATAATCATATATACAGTTCTAAAATAGATAATAGCTACAACAAAAGATAAATAATATATGCTAACAGATAGAACTATTACCGATACAATATAACCTTTAAAACAATAATAATAATAATATAATAATAATAATAATAATAATAATAATTATCTCTTAAAACTGATATATAAAATACAATAAAATAAATTATATATATATTACTTTCTTCAAAGTCAAAAGTTAAATACATTTCATTAGTATTTGGTACTGTTTGCCCTTAAACTGTATGACTTGGGTCAAACGTTTAGGATATTCCTTCCACAAGGCTTCTCACAATAGTTGGCAGGAATTTTGGCCCATTCCTCCTGACAGAACTGGTGTAACTGAGCCATGTTTGTAGGCCGCCTTGCTCGCACCTGCCTTTTCAGCTTTGCCCATAAATTTTCTATAGGATTGAGATCAGGGCTTTGTGATGGCCACTCCAAAACATTGACTTTGTTATCCTTAAGCCATTTTGTAACCAGTTTGGCAGTATGCTTCGGGTCATTGTCCATTTGGGAGACCCATTTGTGCGCAAGCTTTAACTTCCTGGCTGATGTCTTGAGATGTTGCTTCAGTATTTCCACATAATGTTCTTTCCTCATGATTCCATCTATTTTGTGAAGTGCACCAGTCCCTCCTGCAGCAAAACAACCCCACAACATGATGCTGCCACCCCCATGTTTCACAGTTGGGATGGTGTTCTCAGGCTTGCAAGCTTCCCCCCCTTCTCCTCCAAATGTAACGACGGTCATTATTGCCAAACAGTTCAATTTTAGTTTCGTCAGACCACAGGACATGTCTCCAAAAAATAAGTTCTTTGTCCCTGTGTGCATTTGCAAGCATTAATCTGGCTTTTTTATGTTTCTTTTGAAGTAATGGCTTCTTCCTGGTACAGTGGCCTTTCAGCCCATGTCGATACAGTACTCGTTTCACTGTGGATAATGACCCACTCTTACCAGCTTCAGCCAGCATCTTCACAAGGTCTTTTGCTGTTGTTCTTGGGTTGATATGCACAATTCGGACCAAAGCACATGCATCTCTGAGACACTGAACCTGTCTCCTTCCTGAGCGGTATGATGGCTGGACATTCCCATCTTGTTTGTACAGATGAACGCCTTCAGATGAAGGCACCTTCAGGCTTCTGGAAATTGCACCCAAGGATGAACCAGACTTGTGCAAGTCCACAATTCTCTTCCTGATATCTTGGCTGATTTCTTTCGAATTTCCCATGATGTTACACAAAAAAGCAGTGTGTTTCAGTTGTGCCATAAAATACATCCACAGGTATGTCTCTAATTAACTCAGATGTTGCCAATAAACCCATCAGAAGCTTCCAAAGACATGACATCAACATATGGGCTGTCCCAAATTGTTTAAAGGCATAGTAATCTTAGTGTATTTAAACTTTTGGCTTTGAAGAAAGTAATAAAAATTGCTTTAAATAATTCCCTCTCTCATTATTCTGGCATTTAGCAAATAGAAATAATTTTGGTAATCCTAATTGACCTAAAACGGGAAAAGTTTATTCTGATTTCATGTCAGACAGTGAGAAAAAAATGCATAGGTGTCTTTTTATATAGTGTATGTACACTTCTGGTTTCAACTGTATATATATATACACATGAAATAACTATAAAGAAATACTAATATTGTAATTATACTGTAAATAAAAGGTAATGATAACATCAAACATAAAATATCAATAATAGCAACAATAATTATACTACCATTAACAAAAGTAATAATTAAATATATATTATATCTACTAAACAGTGCTATTAATACTACTATTAATGAAAATAACAATAGAATAACTATAATACTACAGCCATTCAAAGTAATACTTAAAGTAATACTACTACTTCTGTTAATAAAAGTAATATTAAAAAAATAATAAATATAATGCTACTACTACTACTACTAATAAAATGATTAATAAGTACAATACTACTACTAATAAAAACTAATACTAATAATAAATATAAGAACCAGAATAATAATTATAGAATGATTAAAGACAAATACCTATAATACTACTACTAATTAAAATAAATATTACTATAATACTAGCACTACTAATAAAAGTCATAATAACTCTACTAATAATAATAATTAACATTAAAAGTATTAATAATTACACTACTACAATTAGTACAAGTAATATTAAAAGTTATAATAATAATAATAATTTCAATTACTGTACTACTACTAATAATAATAATTCTAATAACTATAATATTGTAATTTTTATAAAGCAGAGGCCGACACATGAAGGGATCTGAAAGAATAAAGTTTTTATTAAAATAAAAATAGTTTCTGTGTGGTGTTTTACTTTATGGAAAGCTCCGCTTTGACTTCATTCTAAGCCACAAGAGAGAATAATTTCCTATTTATTTGCTGACAGTAAGATCAGAACATTAGCAGCAGTTACAAGCATCATCTCCCTTCATAATAATGATAATAACACCAATAACAATAAATAGATGAGAAGAAGCGCTTTATAAAATAAGAGTCCTTTGTTCCCTGTGTATGGGTTCTGCTTTATTCCTCTACAAAATAAGAGTCCTTTGTGTTATTCTCTTGTAGTTTCTGCAGTCTGGACTGGAAGCGTTTGCTGCTCTGATCCAACACGGCGATTCCGCTGCGCCTGAAGTCGTACCCGAGCCGGTGCAGGAGGCTCAGGCGCTGCTGGAGGGTGGCGGCGCTGTAGTCCAGCACGCGGGGTTTCTCCACCACGGCTCCGATCTCGATCCCGCCCCCGGTCAGACAGTCCAGCTTCCGGTTGAGCGTTTCCGAGGAGACGAAGAGCAGGAGGGCGTAGTTGAGGACCATCCGTTTCACCTCGGCGTCTCCGCAGCCCAGCGACTTCAGCTTCTGCTGCAGGTTCCTGAAGTTGGACTTCAGGCTCTCGTGGGACAGGTCCAGGACGCTGGCCCCATGGCCCCGCAGGAGGGCCAGGGCCTCGGCGTCGGCCAGCCTCAGCTCGCTCAGCAGGAACTCGATGTTGGACCGGACGCGCTTGGTGCTCCGGGTCAGGATGTAGGCGTTCCGGGAGATGATGGTTCGAGCGAAGTCCTTTCCGTCCCCCCCGCCGAGGCCGGCGCAGACGTCCTCCAGCAGCTGCACCATGGTCCGGTTGAGCTCCAGAGAGTTGGAGAAGATCCTGGGGGCCATGGTGAGGAAGCGGTGCAGAGATTTGGGCGTGATACCCAGCGAGCTCAGGTACCGGATGTTCTTATCCAGGTTGGCGTTGTCGCTCGAGCGGAAGAACGACTCCGGCGAGCGGTGCAGGATCTTCACCACCTCTGCGTCACTCTTGAAGACGCCGCGCCACAGGCCCCAGCGTTCCTCCAGGTGCTCCTCGGACCGCGTCACCGCGCGAGGGAACCGCGAAATGATGCTGGCGATTACGTCCCGGCTCGCGCCTTTGCCGCCGAGGAAGTCCACCAGGACACGCTCGTTGGTGTCTACCTTGCGGAAAACCCCGGGTTGGCGCTGGCGGGCCCTCCGGACGTCCACGCCCAGGACGGTCAGGTTCTTCAGGAGAGATGCGTTCTCCAGAAGAAGCCCAGAATCCGATTTCGCTCCGTACCGGCAGGTTAATGTTGCGCTGACAGGTTTAAGTTCAAAAGCAGCACGGAACGACTGACTAAAGCCAGGCCTGAGCAAACGCAAAGCCTGCTGCAGGGCCATTTCTCGTTACGCCTTCACTCTACTCTGCGATCTTAGGATTATACTTATATTTATATAGATAGAGAGTGCTGAAGTTGAGCATTTTGTACAAACTGCATCATTTGTGTACTTACACTGACCCTAAATCAGCCACAAACATGTTCAACGCCATACTATTTACCGAGAACACCCGAAAAACGTTTTAAACTGAGAATTACCGCAAAAAACAAGCACGAGCATCCCAAATCGCTCGCTCTTACAAACCGAGTGCACTAGCTAGGATGTAAAAGCCGTTACAACCACGCCCTAAGAAGTCCACATAAGACGTTACATTAGCCGATTTGTATTACGACGCTGTACGATTCGCTTTCTTCACTAGCCGGTCCCAAATTAAGCACTTTAACGGTTTAATTCAGCCTTGTAGGTTAATAAAAAACGGTAAATAAACACTTTAGTAGTAGTATCGAGTTAGAAAATCGAGTTCGCTCCAGCGACGTTTCTAAACTAAACTCGACTACGAACGTTAGCATTAAGCATGCTAAGCTAGGTACTGCGGCTCAATTCCATATGATGCCAGCCCTACTTAGGTGCCCTATATAGTGTGTGAAATTCAACTAGTGGTGTGTCGATATTTGTTTAAATAAGGCTCAGGGTCTGCTTCGTTTTTCGTATATAAATTTAATTGGTAATCACGCTTATGTTGATATATATATATATATATATATATCAACATAAGCGTGATTACCAATATATGATACCAATGATATATATATATATATATATATATATATATATATATATATATATATATATATATATCAACATAAACGTGATTACCAATTAAATTTATATACGAAAAACGAAAAGCAGGACCCTGAGCTAGACCTATGGAATTGATACATACACTAAACGCTTTAAAAAGGCATTTGGGATACGGCCCACCTCTATTACGGCGAGTATTACTCCTGGTATATCTGCGCCATCTACCGGATTTTTACTATAAACGGTCTAACATCCTAACCCTAATCCTAATTCTAATCCCAAATTTAACTCCAGAAACCGAAGAAAATATTTTTTGGGCTCTCTTGGTTTTTTAATTTAAAGTCGCCGTCTTTATTTAAAATAAAAACAGTTAGTGTGGACCAGCGAAATGTCCCCACATACGCATAAAATACCTGACACTCCTATCCTTCTGGGTACATACAGCCCCCAGCAAGAATATAAATACACAGTCACACCCTAAACACACCACACACACACACACACACACACACACACACACACACACACACACACACACACACACACACACACACACACACACACACACACACACACACACACACAGTCTAAAGGAATCTAAAGTCAATATAGCAATAATGAACAGTAAACCCGTATTTCTCAGTCTCCCGTGTGTGTGTGTGTGCATGTGTGTGTGTAGGTAGGTGTGTAGGTATGTGCATGTGTGTGAGGTAAACAGGACATGGTCATGAAACTGTCATGATCATGTGCAAACCAGAAAACACACACACACACACACACACACACACACACACACACACACACACACACACACACACACACACACACACACCAGCACCAGCACCAGCACCAGCAGCAGAAGGTCACCAACAGGTCTGTTCCTTTATATATATTATTTCTTTATTTTTGTAACTTTTTTTTATTTTATAAAGATTTTCATTTACAAAGAACTTAAAAATCAGAACTTAAGAACTTAAACTAGGTTTGATTTATAATTTATATTCATTTACATTGTATATTTTTTTTCTGTCTAAATGAATTTACTTCTTATATAATTTATTAACTACACTAAAAGTAAGTTTTTATTCTTAGCTATCATTTTTAATATGATAGTAAATTATATAAATAAATATTATGCTGTTATATTAGTAAACAACATATATTAAATAAAACTGATTTTATTTAAAACTCTCATTTTAAATGTCATTTTACAAAGTATATTTTCGTTATTATTTTATTATTTATTGTTGTATATTACTGTACAGTGATGATTAATAATGCATATTGACTTGGTATTGCAATAAAAATACTTTAATTGATTTTATATGTAATTCTAATGTGTATCAACATTATATAATAATACTTAGAAATGTTTTATAATAAATAGTATAATAATAAAGAATAAAAAAAACCCCAATAAACATTCAATTAAAAATAAATATATAAAAATAAATTTCACAGCAATAAAGTTTAGCTCAGAAATGTATGAATATTATATAAAATATTATTTATTTATTATAGTTTATTATAATAGCTATATTGCTTTATTTATGACATAAAACATTTGTTTTTATTCATTCAGGTATCATTTTTAATATTATAAATAATATAAATAAACACTATATTGTTATATTTGTGAACATATATTGAATAGAAATGAACATTTATCTATGTAAAAAATACTGCTTTACCTTTGATGTAAAATAATATTCATACAGAAAATTAACTCTCATTTTACTTAACATTATACAAAATATATATTTCCTTACTATTCCTGTATTTATTATTGTATATTACTGAAAAATAACAGTTAACAATAACAATTAACAAAGTATTGTACTAAAAATATGTCTTACAGATTTTAATATGCATTTATCTGTATTTACAGTAATGATAAAATGTTTAAATATCAAACCTTAACACAGAAATATGTCTTAAATGGTACATTCTGCTTTCATGTTTTAATAACTTTTAATATTTAGTAATACTTAGAAATGCATTATAATAAATAGCAAGATAATAAACAACAATATTTGAAAATACAAATATATTTCAGAGTAATAAACTTTAGCTCAGACATTTATGAATATTATATAAAATATTATTTATTAATTTATTATATTTTTTAGTGTTAATATTACAAGACAAACTTTATTTAGTACACTAAATGTTTGTTTCTATTTATAGTTATCAGTTTCCATATTATAGTAATTAATATAATAAATAAATACTATATTGTTATATTTGTAAACATAAATAAAAATGAACATTTATGCATTCAACTTTAGCTCAGCTATTTATTAATATTATATAAAATATTATTTATTTATTACAGTTTATTATAACAACTGTGTACTGTTAATATTTTTGATAAACATTTTTTATATTTGGATAAATCGTTAAATTAATTCTTCCAGCATAGAGAAACAGTCTATTATTAACATTATTCTAAGTAATAAAGGTTATTGTGTGAAATAAAATATAATTTTTAGAGTAAAATGTATTTAATCTAAAGAAAGTGTTTTTTAGACATTAATGAGGAGGAATATTATATAAAATATTCTTTATTTATTATAGTTTATTATATTACTGTGTCATTAATATTTATGAATAAACTTTTTATGTCTGGGTTAAATTACTTCTGTCAACATTTTGTCAAAGTAATAAAGATTATTGTGTAAAATAAAATATATATTACTAAAGGAAAATGTATTTTATATTTTAAGAAAGTTTTTCAAATGATCTTGTGTATCAGATTCGGAGTTATTTTTGTAACTAACTAAATACATTATTAAAAACTTTATTTAAAAATCTGCTATACTTCACCATTACTACTGCTTCGGTTTAAATATAAAATAAGATTAACGTTAGAATTTAACACTAATCATAACTAACCCTTTAAGTAATTTAGTCTAAAAAATTAAATATAATTTATTATAGTTTATTTATGAAACACCATACTATATTTAATATCGGTGTAAATGTTATGTATTTATTTTAAACATTTTAAATAAACATTTTATTTAATAGTCTATTTTTTAATATAAAAACTGCTTCCCAGGATCCCCTGACCGGCCCCTCCTCCCTCAGTTGACACTGCATATGATATTCAATCCTTAATTACACGCTTGATTACATTCAGCTTCTTATTTACAGTACAAGAAGCATATTGAGAAGATAAAGAAAGCTTTGAATTCAGTAGAATATTATGATGTCCTAATAATTGATTTCTTTATTCCCTTCTTTAAAGAATAAAGAATGAAGCCCGTGTTGGTGTGGGGATACCGACAGCTTGTCCCCTTCCTGGTCGTCCTGCTGTGTTTGGAGGTCCTTTACTACAGGCTGTCCCCGCTGCCGTGCAGCAACACCCCGGGTCCGACCTGCACCATTGCCGGTGTTAGCGACCCCACACTCGTGCTGGTCTGGAACTGGCCGTTTGGTCACGACTTTAAGTCGATATCCTGTGGCGTGCTCTTGGACATCGAGGGGTGTCGGCTGACGGACAACAGGAGCGAGTACGGAGCGGCCAACGCGGTCATGTTCCACCACCGGGACATTTCTGAGAATGTGACGACCCTGCGCCGGATGCCCCGGCCGCCGCTGCAGAAGTGGGTGTGGATGAACATGGAGTCGCCTCACAACTCGGAGAAATGGGACGGCATGGACGACCTGTTCAATCTGACGGCCAGCTATCGGCGCGATTCGGACGTCTGGGTCCCGTACGGGCGCATCGTGGAGGCGACGGGGAAGGACCTCGACTTTAAGGTCCCGCCGAAGGACAAGCTGGTGTGCTGGATCGTCAATAACTGGGACGAACGTTTTGAACGGGTGCAGTATTTCAGAGAGCTGCAGCAGCACGTCTGGGTGGAGACGTATGGAGGACACTTCGACAGACCCCTCGCTCTTAATGATTATTACGAAATCTTATCGAGCTGCAAGTTCTACCTGTCCTTCGAGAACTCCGTACACACCGACTACATCTCCGAGAAGCTCTTCAACCCCATGAAGTGCGGCGCCGTCCCCGTGGTGCTCGGCCCGCCCAGAGACAACTACGAAGAGTTCATACCCCCGGGTTCGTTCATTCACGTAGACGACTTCGAATCCCCGCAAGAGCTGGCAGAACACTTGAAGTTTCTGGACCGGCACCCGGAAACGTACGAACGCTTCTTCGCCTGGAGGAAGCACTTCATCGCAGAGAGCACCATTTTCGCTCTCGAACACGCCTGTCGTATCTGTGAGCACGTACGAACGCACAAAGGATACCAAGTCTCCAAAAGCCTCAGTCGATGGTACTGGGGATAGCTTTTATCCCGGTCCATTAACATTTAGATCTGTGACAAAGAACCGAGCTTAAACCGGTATCTGTTTGGTCAGGGGTACGATCTGGGTGCGCTGCTAGGGTCTTATGCAAACGTTTTGGCATCCTGCTCGTGGATTCCGTTTTTTTCTGTACAATTTAAATGTTTGTCGCACTGTGTCCATATCCTGATTGTTTTGGGGTCTGGCTTCATATGCAGAGACTGAGAGCTGTGTCTGAGGGAGTGCTCACCGGATAGGGGATCATCCCCCAGCACTGTCTTCTCCAACATTTCAAAACTTAACCCACGAGGGCCAAGCAGAAGATCCCCCTTTGTTTGCTTACCCTGAAACTAGGCAGAGGTTTAAGGCTATGTCCACACGTACACGGCTATTTTCTAAAACGGGGGTTTTCAAATTCATTTATAAAAAGCATCCCGTCCACACAAGCACTGTTTAAACAAAAAACTTCGTCCACATGAAAACGCAAAAACGCACAAAGTCGCTGTCAAGAGCAATGCCAAACCAGCAGTCCTATATACCACCGAAGCAGCTCACTCAGCGACAACAGCAACGTCCTATGCATACGGACATTTTCTCTCCATTCTTCAACAACCACTTCGTTTTCAAAGCTGCCCCACCACCGAGAGGTCCGATATATAATGTATATATATATTTTTTAGATTAGATTCAACTGTATTGTCATTACACATGTACAAGTACAACGCAACGAAATGTAGTTTAACATCTAACAAGAAGTGCAATAAGCAGCAATGTGTCGGAATGTACAATATTGTCCACATGTACAATCAATTAAAAAATATATAAATCGGCTCACAATCAGGAACCGGCTCCCGTCATTCATTTCAAAGAGCCGACTCTTAGAGCCGGATCGGTCGCGACCGACACATCACTAATGGATATAGTAGTGACCTCCTTAGCGCATTCTGACGCCTCTGTTCCTCAGTGTAATGAAAAAGTAATAATTGTAAATGTATTTGTAGATTTGTAACAAGTTCGGTCAGCAGTGTTACAGCTGGGCAATATTTGGCTACGTCCGCGATGCACCAAAATCGCCTCAGTAAACCAAGGAGATAACGGCGCCACAAAGTGAAGTTACAAGCAAAAAACTCAGTTTCCCCAGTCCCCCACACGACAAAACGCTGTGAAACGGAGTTTCTGAAAATCTTCACCCTGGAAGGAGTTTTCCAAAAAGTCCGTTTTCAGTGACCTAAAACGCCGTTTTCGTGTGGACGAACGGTCAAAACGCATAGTAAAAGCTACGTTTTTAAAAATACCCGTGTTCGTGTGGACAGGGCCTAAATATACAGGAATGAGGTGCATATTTACATATAGGACCTAAAATAACTCCTGCCATTTGTTATACTGTACATGGGTAGCAGGATCGATTGTGTCTGAATACTTTACATAAAATATTTGCTTTAGATTTAGTTTTACACGTGTAATATTTAAAGCTGTCCTTCAAAATACTAAGGATTTATTGATTACTCATACAGTTTAGTATCTTAATAAATCACAGGACGGGTATATGCAAAAAGTTTACATTTACAATGCACAGTTTATCCTTTTTTCCGATTTTAAGTACCACCAAAGCATAGAACTTCATCATGGGGTGCCAAAACTTTTCCCCAAGGCTGTATGAACCTGATACCAATCCTGTTATTGCATATTTGGTCCAAAACCATCGATTCTGTGAGGTTAAATGTGAATATTTCGAGGCGAATGCCTCAGTTCACCTCTGATTAGCCCGATGTTAGCTAGCCTGCGCTAGTCGCAGCGATTGTTAGCGAGTCTCTAGAGAGGCTTATTTTTTTTAATATTCTGTGTTTGTTTTCTTTCCCATTTCACTTTTAACCATAACTAAACACACTAAACTAATAACTGATAGGACAGAGTGTCAGTAATGTGAGCTACATCACTAAAAACAACACCTAGATTAGCGTTAGCGTTAGCCGCGGTTAGCTTGCTGCTGGTCTGACAGTATGTGTTAGCTCATTATAGCCTGATTTTAGCTCAGTAGCTGATATATGAGGCTCAGATGTTCTTGGCTCCGTTTTCTTACAGTTTATAAAAGCTATTTCACCACATATTAACGTTCTTAAAGTTTATAGCTATTCTGCCTAAACTGTTTAAGCAGCTGGCTCCAGCTATCATATCCTTCACAGCTATACACAGATTCAGATTTGGGAGATTTTGGAGCTTTTCCTTGCTGAACTGCATCATTTTGAAACACAGATATTTTATCGTACGTGTGTGATAAGAGCTATAATGCCTTTTAACTGTAAAAAAAACAAGTCCTTTATCAAGTGCACTTACGTAAGAAGGGTAGAGTTTAGGGTAAATATTTTAACTGCGCTCTCATACTTTTTCTAGCCGTCATAAACCTCACTAAATGTGTTTAAAAATACAAATAAACAGAAAAGTTCAAAAGGTCTTGGTTTCAGAAGGGGTGTGTGGTCAGATCACTCCTTTTCCCCTCTGCGGTGTTTGCTTTGTGAAACCTTTTTCGAGATATGAACAATAAAAGAACAAATAATGTGTGTTTGTTGAGCGGGTCTGCTTGTGTATCCGTTAACCATGTGTGGGATCTTAAACCTGTTGCACATATTCACATTAGATTAGGTCGTAGAGGTTGTGTAATGCTGTCCCTTCAGAAAATGGTCTAATGGTTCTACATCCAAACGCTTATGTATATGATAAGCGCTTCAGATCTTTAACTATTTACTTACGTTATGTATCTCATGTAGTTAGCATATTATATGGTTACACATGGATGACCTTTATTATTTGTGTAGGTACGGGCTCGTATGAGCTAGACTCATCATGCATTACCACATGTGCCTCTTAAGTTTTATTCTGTAAAGAACTATGAAGACACGAGCACCCACCTATAGTTCTCACTCACCTATACACCTGTTTAAGTGTGATATATAACGCTAAACATGATTGATTAATATTTGTTCCCTCTAAACGTTTAACATGCTTCTGTGTACAGGTTACTGTAGTTCATGACATTTCAACATACGAGGCCATTAAATGCAAACCTTGATACAAATTTTAGTTTGGGTTATTCGCAAAATCTTGGTGAGCACTTTAAATCAGATAGCAATGACAAAGAACACTCCTAAGGTCGAAAAACATCCTCCAAACTCCAACACTCATGAGCTCTGGGGTGAAAAGCGAATTCTGTTGAAAACAATCAAAAATATAACAGTCAGATTTGTTCATTAACACAATAATAAAAAAAATGTAATACAGATGTTAACAAAAACGTTGGATCTCAAACATTTTCAATAAAGCCAAATTCTAGTCGAGAACTTTAAATCTAATTGCTCACTAATCAAACTACAAATGATGGGATATCATGTTGATTAGACACTAATTAACTAAATTAGACATTAACATCTGTAAAACCCAATTAAAAGAGTCATTTAAAGGTATCAACTTGAAAACATTATATTCTAGCAAGCTACCTTGCTGAACTCACTGTATCCCTGTCAATAACTAGGTCATTTTTTATCACTGGCAAGAAATAACAGTGTCAAAGAGTTCCTGCTTAACAAAACAAATTGGCCTAAACCTGCTTTTTGCCTGTCCTAATCTTTATTAGTGTTCTGTGAACAAGGTCTGTTTGTACAGCCAAGAAAGCCGACATATACTGACAAACAAAGCCAAATTTCTACGCATTGTAACATATTAAACTATTCAGCAAAGAATGTAATATAATGTATAAAAATCAATAAAGACGTTAGTAAAACTACATCATTCCCCCCATCATGGCTTCACTGCCATGATACCTAATTAAACGATTTTATCCTTGTAGCGTAAGTCCAGACCAAAACCATCAGGGAGAGACGTCTGAGTCCAGACCAAAACCAACAAGGAGAGAAGTCTGAGTCCAGACCAAAACCATCAGGGAGAGAAGTCTGAGTCCAGACCAAAACCGTCAGGGAGAGAAGTCTGAGATAAACCAAAAACAAAAGAGGGCATACTCAAACTACTAAAAGAAAGTAGTCCCAAAGAGGTCGGGTCCATTTTTGAGTCTCACATTTTTGAGTCTCACAGAGAGAAGTCTGAGTCCAGACCAAAACCATGAGAGAGAGAAGTCTGAGTCCAGACCAAAACCATCAGGGAGAGAAGTCTAAGTCCAGACCAAAACCATCAGGGAGATAAGTCTGAGTCCAGACCAAAACCGTCAGGGACAGAAGTTTGAGTCCAGACCAAAACCATCAGGGAGAGACGTCTGAGTCCAGACCAAAACCATCAGGGAGAGAAGTCTGAGTTCAGACCAAAACCATCAGGGAGAGACGTCTGAGTCCAGACCAAAACCAACAGGGAGAGAAGTCTGAGTCCAGACCAAAACCATCAGGGAGAGACGTCTGAGTCCAGACCAAAACCGTCAGAGAGAGAAGTCTGAGTCCAGACCAAAACCATGAGAGAGAAGTCTGAGTCCAGACCAAAACCGTCAGGGAGAGAAGTCTGAGATAAACCAAAAACAAAAGAGGGCATACTCAAACTACTAAAAGAAAATAGTCTGCCCAAAGAGGTCGGATCCATTTTTGAGTCTCACATTTTTGAGTCTCACAGAGAGACGTCTGAGTCCAGACCAAAACCATCAGGGAGAGAAGTCTGAGTCCAGACCAAAACCGTCAGAGAGAGAAGTCTGAGTCCAGACCAAAACCATGAGAGAGAGAAGTCTGAGTCCAGACCAAAACCATCAGGGAGAGAAGTCTGAGTCCAGACCAAAACCATCAGGGAGAGATCTGAGTCCAGACCAAAAACCGTACAAGGAGAAAAGTCTGAGATTCCAGACTAAAAACCATCAGAGCGAACATCGAGTCCAGACCAAAAACCAATCAGGGAGAGAAGTCTGAGTCCAGACCCTAAATGTCAGGGAGAGAGTCTGAGTCAAGACTAAAACCAAACAGGGAGGAGAAGTCTGAGTCCAGACCAAAACCATGAGAGAGAGAAGTCTGAGTCCAGACCAAAACCAACAGGGAGAGAAGTCTAAGTCCAGACCAAAACCATCAGGGAGAGAAGTCTGAGTCCAGACCAAAACCGTCAGGGAGAAAAGTCTGAGTCCAGACCAAAACCAACATGAAGATAAGTCTGAGTCCAGACCAAAACCATCAGGGACAGAAGTCTGAGTCCAGACCAAAACCATCAGGGAGAGACGTCTGAGTCCAGACCAAAACCAACAGGGAGAGAAGTCTGAGTCCAGACCAAAACCATCTGGGAGATTCGTCTGAGTCCCGACCAAAACCAACAGGGAGAGAAGTCTGAGTCCAGACCAAAACCATCAGGGAGAGAAGTCTGAGTCCAGACCAAAACCGTCAGGGAGAGACATCTGAGTCCAGACCAAAACCGTCAGGGAGAGAAGTCTGAGATAAAACAAAAACAAAAGAGGGCATACTCAAACTACTAAAAGAAAGTAGTCTGCCCAAAGAGGTCGGGTCCATTTTTGAGTCTCACATTTTTGAGTCTCACATAGAGAAGTCTGAGTCCAGACCAAAACCGTCAGAGAGAGAAGTCTGAGTCCAGACCAAAACCATGAGAGAGAAGTCTGAGTCCAGACCAAAACCATCAGGGAGAGAAGTCTGAGTCCAGACCAAAACCGTCTGGGAGAAAAGTCTGAGTCCAGACTAAAACCATCAGGGAGAGACATCTGAGTCCAGACCAAAACCATCAAGGAGAGAAGTCTGAGTCCAGACCTAAACTGTCAGGGAGAGAAGTCTGAGTCCAGACTAAAACCAACAGGGAGAGAAGTCTGAGTCCAGACCTAAACTGTCAGGGAGAGAAGTCTAAGTTCAGACCAAAACCATCAGGGAGAGAAGTCTGAGTCCAGACCAAAGCCATCAGGGAGAGAAGTCTAAGTCCAGACAAAAACCATCAGGGAGAGAAGTCTGAGTCCAGACCAAAACCATCATGGAGAGAAGTCTGAGTCCAGACCAAAACCGCCAGGGAGAGAAGTCTGAGATAAACCAAAAACAAAAGAGGGCATACTGAAACTACTAAAAGAAAGTAGTCTGCCCAAAGAGGTCGGGTCCATTTTTGAGTCTTGGTCCTCCCATGGTTTCTTCTTTATAAGCAATAGGGAGTTTTCCCTTGCCACTGTCTCCCTAGCATAGCTAGCAGGGCTGTGGGCTGAGATAGTTGTCAAGCTACTTTGAGTCAATGATGCTCTATTGTAAAAACAGCTTTATAGGCTTCGGGGAGATGTATCACAGCGTCTAGCTTAGCTGTTTATTTTTCTGAATACTGTATCTGGCTGATATTAAACTAGTGTTTGTTTCCTCTGGAAAAGCTAAAAAAGTAAAAACATTACATACCTTGTGTCATCGTGTTTTGTGGGGTTTTTGTGGGAATGAAGAGACTAGAATGCACTTCGATAAACAAGAAAATGGTTCCATACAGCCACTCTGAGGTGCTCCCTGCCATGCCCTGGCCTGTTGCTTAGCTCTCGTGCCCTGATGCTAGCAGAATGAGCTGCCTGACACCAAAGCTGTGGTCGGTCAGCCTGACTTTACCGCATCTGAACAGTGCAGAGATGAAAACATTTTAGGCAGCTTCACTGTCTGTCGGTTCCGGGCTCTATGTGACAGATAGCATTAATATCTGTGTGTTCTCTTTCAAAACTCGACGTCTCTTGAACTTGGAGCCGGTGTGACAACGCCTTAACTCTAGCTAACAATGCTGGATTGTTCGGTAGATGACAACCTGTGTTAGAAAATAATGGATAAAAGTGCAGACAGGGAATCAATTATTGTGTATTTGAAGAAAGTAAATACACAGTAAACAACAGAGTAAATGAATATTACAGACCCCAGTCTTTCTAACACTGCTCAGCTCCTTTGCGTGGTCGTGTCCCCGGGCAAATAGCCCGTTAGGATTCTTTGTGTTTTCAGATGTTTGACTTATGGACTGGGCTGTTTCCTACCAGCAGATGGGTAAACTCAGTCCACCAGGAGAGGGGCACTGTCCCCAACTATTAACAACTTAGCTGGGTTACTCAAAATGATCAATAGTCTCAGCCCAGCGTTTTCTTTGAGTGCAGAGACATGGAGAACATACAAAATCCACACAGGGCTAGAACTCGAACCCAGAGCTGTACTTTAAATAAAAAATAAAAATAACAGAGAGATAAAAAATACAGACAGGACTGAAGAGTGGTAAATGCGTCACTTACTTCCACTGTGTGTGTGTGTGTGTGTTTGTGTGTGTGTGTCCGGTTTGCGTAAGAACGTTCGTAACGACTTTGCGCGGCCCCGTGAGTGTGTGTGTGTGTGTGTGTGTGTGTGTGTCTCGAGAGCGCGCTGCCGGATCCGCGGTGGGTAGGACTCTCCTGATTTTTCGTGCGTTTACACACACACACACACACACACACACACACGCACACGCACACGCACGCGCGCACACAGAGCGGAGCGTGAAGGAGTGTGATGATCATTTCCGGATGGAGTGTAGCGGGACGAGGAGCGGAACTAAGCGGACATGGAGAACCGGAGGAGGAACCGGAGGATCAGGAGATAAAGTCCGACTGGAGGGAGTACTGAGTAAATACACTAACGTGATCCAGGGCTGGCAGAGCAGGTACAACACACACACACACACACACACACACACACACACACACACACACGGCTGGATTTGATCCGGTAATCAAATCCAGTCCGGGCCTCGTTTAGCAGCACCGTTTAACTGAAGCTCAGGGGTTCACATACTTTTTTACTGTCGCTGGTTAGTTACTACTACTACTATTATTATTATTATTATTATTATTATTATTAGCGAGCCCAGTGCACTTTACTTATTATTAAAAATATTTATCTATGCCAAATAGATAAAGTAAATTGCATCACTGATTGAAACCTACTGAACTTTAATAAAAATAAATATACCGTACATAAATACAATAAAAGGTATATTAAAATAAATTCAAATATTTAATATTGTTATAACTGACTGATGCTAACTAATGAATAAATTTCAGTTTTTTTTCTGTCCACTGTAAGGTTGTGTGTGTATTATATATATATATATATATATATATATATATATATATATATATATATATATATATATATAGCTGTACAACTTTACAGTGGATTAACAAAAAAAGAACTTTATAAGAAATAAAAACAACAACAATGACAACACAATAAAAGCAAAAAAGATAAATAAAGCCTTTCAAATATCTTACAAATAATACAAATTCGAAATAAACAAAATAAAATGATAAGACAAAATCAACCTTATAACTGTCTAAAACTAAATAAACTTTAAATAAAATGAAAAATAAATAAAGAAAAATTTAATAGATATATTATGTATTTATTTACCATGTTATAATATATATTTATTTAATATATTATAATAATTAGAATCAACCCTATCACAGTCATATGATAATTAAACTTTAAATAAAATAAATAAGTATAAATAAATAAGGCAAAATCAAAGACAAATATTCTGAATAAATAAAATCAGGATTATAACTAATTAAAACCAACTAAATTTTAAAAAATAATAAAGAAAATCAAGTAAAATATCCTAAATAAATAAAAGCAGTTTTATAGTTTGTTAATCTAACCAAAAAAGTCAAATAAAATATTCTACATAAATAAAATCTCAAAACAGTCTGATATGACCTTATAAACCTTTAAAATACAAATAATAAAACAAACTCAAATAAAGATTTTCTAAATGAATAAAATCAGTCTTTTAACGGAGTAAAAATGACTGAACATTAAATAAAATAACACGAAATAAAGCAAAATCAAATAAAATTTTCTAAATAAATAAAACCAGTTTTCAAACTTATTAAAACTAGCTAAACTTAAAAAAATAAAAATCAAATAAAATCTTAAAATAAAATATAAATAAATAAAGCAAATTAAAATACAATATTTGAAATACATAATATCTTAGAACTCATTAAAACAAAATAAATATTAAGTAAAATAAAAAGAAGTAAAGCCACATTGAAGGAAATATTCATAAAATAAATAATAAATAAAATAGAATCAATCTTATAACTGATTAAAATGAACTAAAGTTTAAATAAAATAAAGCAAAATAAAATAAAATGTTGTAAATAAGCAAAATAAGTCTTATAACTGCCAGATCTGAACTAACTGTTAAAAATACCTAACGTACTATGACATATTAATGCATTAGTGCTGGTCTAAAGGGTTCACAAACTTTTGCTCATGTGTAAGTTTATCCTGAGCTGATATATAAACAGAGGGGGACGGCTGCCCTGGTGATCTTCCTCTCTCTCTCTTATCTTTATGTAGATATTTTGTGGTGAATGAAGAACTGAATCAGCTGCAGTACTTTATGAATGAGAGTGGGCGGAGTCAGAAGCCCAGGGGGGTCCTGTCTCTGATTGGTGCGTCTGTTACCATGAGCGACGAGGCTCCCCATATGTTCATCATCAGCTCGTCTAACGGGGAGTGCTTCAAACTCCGAGGTGCTTTGAGTCAAACGTCTGAATCTCTAAAGCTAATAATAGATCAGATTACAGCTCACATGCATAAAGGCAGCCTGACCACGCCCATTGCTCTAATCCCACCCCCCTCTCTCTCAGCTCTGGATGAGAAACAGCAGCAGGTCTGGATGTCTCACCTTCAGTCCTGTGTGAGGAGCCTGAAGGACACAGATGATCACCAGACGAGTCAAAACCTGGATACACAGGTAACACACACACACACACACACACACACACACACACACACACACACACACACCTGTAACCCATGGCATCACCATATCTCCACTCTCTCTCTCTCAGGTCCCATCTCGTCGCAGTTTCTCTCTCCTCCCGTCCTCCTCTTCGTCCTCCTCGTCCTCTCCCAGGCAGCAGAGACACCTTCCTCATCTTCCTCATCTTCCTCACCTCACACATCCCCCTAAATCCCCTGCGTCAGCCCGACGTTCCAAACACACGCCCCCGGAGGCACTGCTGGAGCTTAGAGAGGTCAGGCTTTACTTCTGTTCTGTTAGCTCTTATTTTTAAAACGATGTTTTTAAGAACTGCAAGATGAAGTGTTTGGGTTTAAACCCAGGTTATTTTCAGGTAAAACAATGGGTTGATCCCAGGTACTTATCATATATAGCTCAGGTAAAGCTCAGGTAAATTCTATATAAAGCTCAGGCAAAGTTCAGGTAAAGCTCAGGTAAAGCTCAGCTAAAGCTCAGGTAAATTCTATATAAAGCTCAGGTAAAGTTCAGGTAAAGCTCAGGTAAAGTTCAGGTAAATTCTATATAAAGTTCAGGTAAATCCTATATAAAGCTCAGGTAAAGTTCAGGTAAATCTCAGGTATAGTTCAGGTAAATTCTATATAAAGTTCAGGTAAATTCTATATAAAGTTCAGGTAAATCTCAGGTAAAGTTCAGGTAAATCCTATATAACTCTCAGGTAAACCCTACATAAAGCTCAGGTAAAGCTCAGGTAAATTCTATATAAAGTTCAGGTAAAGTTCAGGTAAAGCTCAGGTAAATTTTATATAAAGTTCAGGTAAATATCAGGTGAAGTTCAAGTAAATTCTATATAAATTTCAGGTCAAGTTCAGGTGAAGTTCAGGTATATACAGTGCCTTGCAAAAGTATTCGGCCCCCTTGAACTTTTCAACCTTTTGCCACATTTCAGGCTTCAAACATAAAGATCTGAAATTGTAATTGTTTGGTAAGAACCAACAACAAGTGGGACACAATGGTGAAGTGGAACGAAATTTATTGGATATTTTAAACTTTTTTTAGAAATAAAAAACTGAAAAGTGGGACGTGCAATATTATTCGGCCCCTTTACTTTCCGTGCAGCAAACTCACTCCAGAAGTTCAGTGAGGATCTCTGAATGATCCAATGTTGTCCTAAATGACTGATGATGATAAATAGAACCCACCTGTGTGTAATCAAGTCTCTGTATAAATGCACATGCTCTGTGATAGTCTCAGAGTTCTGCTTAAAGCGCAGAGAGCATCATGAAGACCAAGGAACACACCAGGCAGGTCCGAGATACTGTTGTGGAGAAGTTTAAAGCTGGATTTGGATACAAAAAGATTTCCCAAGCTTTAAACATCTCAAGGAGCACTGGGCAAGCGATCATGTTGAAATGGAAGGAGTATCAGACCACTGCAAATCTACCAAGACCCGGCTGTCCCTCTAAACCTTAGCTCAAACAAGGAGAAGACTGATCAGAGATGCAGCCAAGAGGCCCATGATCACTCTGGATGAACTGCAGAGATCTACAGCTGAGGTGGGAGACTCTGTCCATAGGACAACAATCAGTCGTACACTGCACAAATCTGGCCTTTATGGAAGAGTGGCAAGAAGAAAGCCATGTCTCAAAGATATCCATAAAAAGTTTGCCACAAGCCACCTGGGAGACACACCAAACATGTGGAAGAAGGTGCTCTGGTCAGATGAACTTTTTGGCCACAATGCAAGACGTTATATTTGGCGTAAAAGCAACACAGCTCATCACCCTGAACGCACCATCCCCACTGTCAAACATGGTGGTGGCAGCATCATGGTATGGGTCTGCTTTTCTTCAACAGGGACAGGGAAGATGGCTAAAATTGATGGGAAGATGGATGGAGCCAAATACAGGACCATTCTAGAAGAAAACCTGTTGGAGTCTGCAAAAGACCTGAGACTGAGACGGAGATTTATCTTCCAACAAGACAATTATCCAAAACATAAAGCAAAATCTACAATGGAATGATTCACAAATAAACGTATCCAGGTTTTAGAATGGCCAAGTCAAAGTCCAGACCTGAATCTAATCGCAAATCTGTGGAAAGAGCTGAAAACAGCTGTTTACAAACGCTCTCCATCCAACCTCACTGAGCTCGAGCTGTTTTGCAAGGAAGAATGGGCAAAAATTTCATTCTCTCGATGTGTAAAACTGATAGAGACATACCCCAAGTGACTTGCAGCTGTAATCGCAGCAAAAAATAGCGCCACAAAGTATTAACGCAAGGGGGCCGAATAATTTTGCACGCCCCACTTTTCAGTTTTTTATTTCTAAAAAAGTTTAAATATCCAATAAATTTCGTTCCACTTCACGATTGTGTCCCACTTGTTGTTGATTCTTCACAAAAGAAATTACAATTTCATATCTTTATGTTTGAAGCCTGAAATGTGGCAAAAGGTTGAAAAGTTCAAGGGGGCCGAATACTTTTGCAAGCCACTGTAAATCTCAGGTAAATACTGTATAAAGCTCAGGTAAATCTCAGGTAAAGCTCAGGTAAATTTTATATCAATTTCAGGTGAAGTTCAGGTAAATTCTATATAAATCCCCCCCCCGCCATCCCTGTTTGCAGGTGATGATTAGGGCGGAGTCAGAGCAGGAGTCTCTCGCCCGTTGTATCGACTCTCTTCCTCGCCGTGGTTTCTTGTCCTGTTTGGATCCTGACCTGCTGCTAATCAAAGCTACATCTGCTGCTACGCTGTGCTGCATCTCTCAGTGTGTTAGCATGTTACAGGTGCACGCTCACACCTGTAACCAGCCAGACCCCTCCCACTCACAGGCTCCGCCTCCTGCTGAGGCCGGCAGGGACACCGGGAGAATGATTGATGCTTTGTGCAGACATTAAGCGTTCTGTATTTCACCCAGTCGTGTGTACGTGTGTGTGTGTGTGTGTGTTAAAGGGCTAACTGTGTGACCGGGTGTGTTTGTGTGTGTGTGTGTGTCTCTGTGTGTTCCACTATTGCTGGATGAACTAAAGCATGTCACCGTGTGCCTATACTCTCTGTTCACGTGCCATTAGAACAGCAGAATTAATTTCAGTTCTGCTCTATATGGATTCATATGCTAAAGACCAAAAGTATTCAGACACCTCTTCTTATTAGTGGTGCATTGCAGCTCATGATGTACACCGTGCCAACTGTAACATATGGTGGAGGAGAAATGATGGAATAAAGGTCTGGTGATGTTCAGATGTGACCCTATACTTTAGGCTATGCGGTACTGAATCAGATATGCACTACAACTTAGTAAGTGTGGCCTAATGCAAAAGTTTGTGCACCCCAGTCACATGACACCTTTATCACATGTGGGCATGATGGAGTGTATATTATGGACATACGACAGATGCACTAATAATAATAAAAAAAAAAATAATAACCTGTAATAATTACTAATAATTGTAACAAATAAAAATATCAAAAAGTAATAGGAGTAATAAAAAAAATAAATAAATAAATATATATTATTATTGTTGTTATTATAATAATAATAACAATAATAACCAATAATCATAATCGTCATCAAAAAAGTAATCTAACAATACTACTGCTACTACTACTAATAAAAATGATAATAACAACAAAATTAGGGCAAAAAAGAAAGAAAAATACAATATATATATATTTTAAAATCGATGTTGTACATTGTATATTAGTAGGATTTACAGTACCAAAAATGTCCACTCGGCGTCGCTAGCGCCACAGTTCTGCTTTCCTTTTCTATAAACAACTCTCAGTAATTAGGGAAATGTCCTGGCCATGTGTGGAATACTCATGTAAAGTTGCTTAATGAGATTTCAAACCAATGCAAAATAAGTAGTTCGGATCAGTGCTGTAGATGGGCTATCCTGCTTCAGGAGATCAGCACCACACAGCAGAACAACAGCACGTAAGGCAGCCACCCTGTTCCTCATTCAGTCTAATGCTGACATGTCATTTCATCCATTCACCATCAAATCTATTCATTTTATTTTAAAAAAGCACATTTTTACATCATTAATCTAACTGTAAATCACACACGGTCTTTGGTAGAGCTTTTCCACTCTCTCAGTCTCTCTCTCTCTCACACACACACACACACACACACACACACACACACACACACACACACACACACACACACACACTCTCTCTCTCTCTCTCTAGTCTTTAGTCTGTACAGCTGCTGATCTGCTTCTCATCGTCTGAGCTGGTCTTAAGCTCTGAGTCACTGATGAACGAAGAATCGATCAGTTCCTTAAATCTCTCCGTTACGCAGTCAGATGTGAGTCGAGCTTCAGGATCCGGATCCCAGCATTCTGCTATCATCTCACACACTGCTGCCACGCCCTGGAAGAGACAGTGTGTGTGTGTGTGTGTGTGTGTGTGTGTGTGTGTAAGAGAGAGAGAGAGAGAGAGAGAGAGAGAGGTGAGGTGTATTTAATATAATTACAGGCTTACACTCATTGCATTACATTTTGCATGAGGCTGTAGGAGTGCTGGGTTATGTTTGCACATCCGTGCGTGTGTGTGTGTGTGTGTGTGTGTGTGTGTGTATGTGCGTACCGTGTGTGTTCTCCAGCTGTCATGTATCTCTGGGCGTTCACTGTCTCTGATCACTGTGTCCTTCATGCTCTCGATACACGGATGATCCAACTTACCAAACGGAAGCTGGTACTCCGTCACCTCTGCACACACACACACACACACACACACACATGCAATCACTAATTCAGTTATGAATGAATTAATTTACAAATAGATCCAATGATTCACTAATCTACTAACTTTTTGGCCCAATGATTCACTGATTTAAATAATGTATTCACTGTATCAATAATTCTTTGACCCAGTGATTCACCGATTCAAACACTTACTCAATTCACTGATCCAGTGATTTATTGGCAAAATGATTCACTGATTCAAACACTGGTTCATTTATGATTCACTGAGTCGATGATTTATTGACCCAATGATTCACTTATTCAAACACTGACTCAAAAATTCACTGAGCAATCAATTTACTAGCCTAACTCTTCACTGAACCAATGATTCATTAATTACTGATCCAGCAATTTATTGACCCAACAATTCACTGATTCAAACAAAGACTCAATGATTCAGAATCAAATCAGAATCAATCAGAAATGATTCACTGATTCAAACACTGTCTCCCTGACAATGAATCTTAATCAATGTCCAAATGATTCACTAAATTAAATACTGACCCACTAAACGAAAGAGTAACAAATCTGTCTCAGTGACCAAATTACACACTGATTCAATCATCCATCTAACACATCACCAACAAAATGATTCACTGAATCAAACACTGAACCGCTAAACAAGAGAGGAACAAATGATCAACTGACCCTATGTTTATTGATTCAAACACTGAATCAATGAATCTGAGTTCATGTTAAAATGATTCGCTGATTCAAATACTGATTCCAGACTGATTTGTATTCATCATTAATATGAATACTAATTAATGACCAAATGATTCAAAACTGACTCCCTGAATGATTTAGGAATGAATCTGAGCTCATGTTAAAATGATTCATTGATTCAAACACTGATTCCCTGAATGATTTATGAATGAATCTGAGTTCATGTTAAAATGATTCATTGATTCAAATACTGACTCCCTAAATGATTTATGAATGAATCTGAGTTCATGTTAAAAAGGATTCATTGATTCAAATACTGACTCCCTGAATGATTTAGGAACAAATCTTAGTCAATGATCAAATGATTCACTAAATCAAACACTGATTCCTGAATGATTTAGAAAATGAATCTGAGTAAAGGACTAAATGATTCACTGATTCAGACACCCTAGTTTTAAGCTTCACACAGAGGATGTCCGTGATTGGCCGGTTGCTGATGATTTACAGGTCATACCTCCAATAGCAGAGCATCTGGAGGTGATCTCCCACAGGATCAGAGCCATGGAGTAAACGTCGGCCTGCTTAAACGACTCGATGTTCTCCAGATTCAGTCTGGACTCCAGAACCTCGGGGGCCATGTACCTGACTGTTCCTACCTACACCCACACACACACACACACACACACACACATAGCCCAGCATGTTAACTTGTTCATATTTGATTTTGTGTGTGTGTGTGTGTGTGTGTGTGTGTACCTGTCCTCGGTTAGCGAGCTCCTCCGTGCTCATATCGCAGTTCAGTCGGACGCTCAGGCCGAAGTCGCAGATGCAGCAGCTCAGGTCGTCCTTCACCAGCACGTTGTCGCTCTTCAGGTCTCGGTGTGCCACTGGCGCTTTAACCCCGCCCCTTTCCATCCCGTCACTGTGCAGGTGAGCCACGCCTCTGGCCACATCGCCGCCCATCCTGCATAGCTCCTCCCATTCGACCAGGTTGGCCCTCAGGTAGTCGCGCAGGTTTCCGCGCCGGTGATAGGCGGTGACCAGCCAGTACTGTCGCTCCAGCGGACGTTCCTCGGCTGTCAGGAAGTGCAAGACGTTCGGGTGGCGGAGCTCGGCATCCAGGAAGATCTCACGCTCCGCTCTCCATGACAGGAACTCCTCCTGACGGAAGATCTTCACCGCGATCACCTGACAGGCCTCGCTTTCGCTCGCCTTCAGGCCGAGGCGGGCTCGGCGGACCTCGGCGAAGCGTCCCTTGCCCACGACCTCCTCCAGCTGGATGGGGAGGAGCTCGGTGTTGTGGTTGAGCTGGTTGGAGATGCTCATGTTATGATCCACCTTATGAGCAAGGATGGAGTGGGACTCGTCGAAGGTGGGCTTCAAGCGGGACCGGCGGAGGATGTAAACGCTGTAGCAGTAAATGAAGGAGACCAGCAGGACGACCAGAACCGCCACAGGAACCGAGATCGCAAGGAACAGCTGCTCAGCGCTGACCTCCGGAGCCGAGCCTGAAGGTCCGACATGCTCTGCGATAAAAAAGAGAACAGATAAAGATTATGGAGAGAGCAGTGTTTGGGTGTGTTAAGTGTGTGTGTGTTTGTGATGAATTCAATATAATAATTCTGAAGTGCGTTAGTTACCTGAGCTGAAGATGAGCTTTTCGTTACACTCGTCAGCACTGCAGGAGCAGATGTAGATCTCCTGACCGAGGTGTGTGTGCCGCTTCATCACACACTCCGTGCTGTTATAATCGTCCAGCATCACGCCATGAAACGCTTCAGACGGAGAGTGGCACACGGTCTCCAGAGTCACGTTCAGACCCTCCCTGTACCTTCAGAATTATAATAATAATATTAATAATAATAATAGTAATAATAATAATAATAATAATATTAATGATAACTAGAAAAGTGCATTTCCTGAAGGAAACACATGATGGTTGCACAGCTAACATGGATTCCAGTTGCTAGGCTCTTGCTACATTGTCAATAAGATGCAACAGTTTTGGTAGGTCAGGGCCATGTTGCTGCTACGTCATTACTGTGTGGTTGCTATGGTTTGCCAGGTGATTGCAGTGGTGCTGCTAGGTGGTTGCTATGATGTTGCTATTGTATCAGAGGTGCTTGCTATGGTGTTGCTATTTTATAGAAGGTGATTATTATGGTTTTGCTATGGTACCCCAGGTGGTTGCTTTGGTGTTGGTAAGTGGTTGCTATGGTGCCCCAGGTGATTACTATGGTGTTGCTAGGTGGTTGCTTTGATGTTGTTAAGTGGTTGCTATGACGTCCCAGGTGATTGCTTTGTTGTTGTTAGGTGGTTGGTATGGTGTCCCAGGTGATTGCTATGGTGTTGCTAGGTGGTTGCTAAGTGGTTGCTATGGTGTCCCATGTGATTGCTATGGTGTTGCTAGGTGGTTGCTAGGGTTTCCCAGGTGAATGCTATGACATTGCTAGGTGGTTGCTATGATGTCCCAGGTGATTGCTATGGTGCTGGTAGGTGGTTACTAGGTGGTTGCTAAGGTGTTGATAGGTGGTTGCTATGATGTCCCAGGCGATTGTTATGGTGTTGGTAGGTGGTTGCTAAGGTGTTGCTAGTTAGTTCCCATGATGACCCAGGTGGCTTTTATGATGTTTCTAGGTGGTTGCTATGATGTCCCAGGCGATTGTTATGGTGTTGGTAGGTTTTGCTAAGGTGTTGCTAGTTAGTTCCCATGATGACCCAGGTGGCTTTTATGATGTTTCTAGGTGGTTGCTATGGTGTTCCATGCGATTGCTATGGTGTTGCTACGTGGTTGCTAGGGTTTCCCAGATGAATGCTATGACATTGCTAAGTGGTTGCTATGGTGCTGGGAGGCGGTTACTAGGTGGTTGCTATGATGTCCCAGGTGGGCGCTACAGTGTTTCTAGGCGGTTTCTATGGTGTTGCTAAGTGGTTGCTATATTGTCCCAGTTGATTTGTATGGTGATTATAAGTGGTTGCTATGGCGTTCCAGGTGGTTACTATGGTGTTGGTAAGGTGTTGCTAGGTGTTTGCTATTTTGTCAGTATGGTATCCCAGGTGGTTACTATGGTGTTGTTATGACATCCTAGGGGGTTGCTAGGTGGTTGCTAGCGTGTCCCACGTGGTTGCTATGGTGTTGCTAGGTGGTTGATATGGTATCCCAGGTGGTTGCTAAGCTGTTTCGATGTCTCGAAAACTGCCAGATAAGATACGCGACAAAAGTAGTGCCAAAAAATAAGAATAAAAAAAGGAGAATAAAGGAGAATAATATAAATCAGATAACCATATAGTTGATATGCAATTCACAACCAAAATAATAATAATAATAATAATAATAATAATAATAATAATAATAATAATTAGAATTAGAATTAGTGTTTGGTGAGTATAGCGTGTGTGTGTGGGTGTGTGTTGTTAGTACCAGGCGCTGGCGCAGACCTCGTCGTCTCTTTCACAGATGGAGGTGATATTGCAGGGTGATGTACAGATTCCGCTCGAGTTACACACACTTGGCCTTGCATCACAAAACTTACACAACTTACGTAAAACAAATGGACGTGAAGTGATGGGACTCGCTGATCCACAGACACAGAGAAACGCAAAAAATAAATTAGTAATGGAGCAAAATAAATCCTAATAGATCCCAATAGATCCAAATACAATCTCGAAGATCATACTAGATCCAAATACAATCTCATATATCCCAGTATATCAAAATACAATAACATAGATCCTAATAGATCCAAATTCAATCTCGTAGATCCAAGTAGATCCAAATATAACCTCATATATCCCAACAGATCAAAATGAAAAGATCCCAATATAATCTTACAATTTAAGATCCTAATATAATCTCATATAACATAACAAATCCTAATGTAATGTTATATAATCTAATAGATACTAATATAATATTACATAACATAATAAATCCTAATGTAATATTATATAATTTAACAGATCCTATTAAGACTAATTTACTGTAATGGATCCTAATATAATCTCATGTAATTTTATAGACCCTAACACAATCTTACATAGCTTCATAGATCCCAATGCAATCTTATATAATGTAATAGATCCTGATATAATCTTATAGAATGGATTAGGTCCTAATATAATCTTATATGATGTAATAGATCCTGATATAATCTTATACTGTATACTGTCTTCTTCTTCTTCTTCTTCTTCTTCTTCTTCTTCTTTCGGCTTCTCCCTTTATCAGGGGTCACCACAGTGAGTTGAACGTTTCCACCTCACCCTATCCTCCACGTCCTCTACTCTCACCCCAACTCCCTGCATGTCTTCATTCACCACAAACAAATAACTCCTCTTTGGTCTTCCTCTCCGTCTCTTGCCTGGCAGCTCCATCGCCAACATCCTCCTACCAATACATCCACTATCCCTCCTCTGCACATGTCCAAACCATCTCAGTCTCCCCTCTCGAATTTTGTCTCCCAATTTTCCAACCTGTGCTGTCCCTCTGATGATCTCATTCCTAATCCTGTCCACCCTAGACACTCCTAAAGAGAACCTCAACATCTTAAGTTCTGCCACCTCCAGCTCTGCTTCCTGTCTCTTTGTCAGTGCCACTGTCTCTAAGCCATACAACAAGGCTGGTCTCACTACTCTCTTAAAAATCTTTCCTTTCACTTTTGCTGTGACCCTTTTGTCACACAGCACTCCTAACACTCTTCTCCACCCACTCCATCCTGCCTGTACTCTCTTCTTTACCTCCTTTCCACACTCCCCCATTTCCTTGGACAGTTGATCCCAAGTACCTGAACTCCTGGACCTTTGTGACCACTGATCCCTGTAGCCTTGACTGTTTCCACCTGCCTCCCTTCATTTTACACACATGTATTCTGTCTTACTACAGTTGACTTTCATTCCTCTCCTTTCCAGATTATACCTCCACCTATCTCCAAGTTCTCTTCTATCTACCTGTTTCCCTGTTCTCACTACAGATCACAATGTCGTCTGCAAACATCATAGTCCACGGCGATTCCTGTCTGACCTCATCTGTTAGTCTGTCCATCACCAGAGCAAATAAGAAGGGACTCAGGGCCGATCCTTGATGCAGTCCCACCTCTACCTTGAAGCTATCTGTCACTCCTACAGCACATCTCACCGCTGTCACGCTGTTGTCATACATGTCCTGCACTAATCTAACGTACTTTTTCAGCCACTCGAGACTTCCTCATACACCACCCACAGTTCCTCCCTTGGCACCCTGTCCTAAACTTTCTCCAAATCCATAAAGACGCAGTGTAGCTCTTTCTGACAATCTCTATACTTCTCCATCAGCAGTCTCAAAGCAAACTTCGCATCCCATGGTGCTCTTCTTGGCATGAAAACCATACTGTTGTTCACACAGTCACCTCCTGTGTCTGAGCCTAGCTTCCACAACTCTCTCCCAAATCTTCATTGTGTGGCTCATCAACTTTATGCCCCTGTAAGAGCCACAACTCTGTACATCACCCTTCTGCTTTAAAAATCAGTACAAGTAAACTTTTCCTCCATTCCTCCGGCATTCTCTCATTCAACCAGAATTCCACTGAATAATCTAGTCAAAAAACACCCACTCCTCCCCAGCTCTCCTAGACTTTTTCCATACCTCAACCGGTATGTCATCAGGTCCCACTGCCTTTCCGTTCTTCATCCTTTTCAAAGCTTTTCCTCACTTCTTCCTCGCTAATCTTTGCTACATCCTGTTCCACAATTTCTACACCATCCCGCCTTCTTTCGCTTTCATTTTCTGCATTCATCAACTCCTCAAAATACTCCTTCCATCTTTCCCTCACCCTCTCCTCACCTGTCAGTAACACATTTCCATTTCTATCCTTGATCACCCTGACATGCTGCACATCCTTTCCAGCTCTATCTCTCTGTCTCCCCAGCAGATACAACTCCTTCTCTCCTTCCTACTGTCTAACCTTTCATATAACTCATCGTAGGCCTTCTGCTTGGCCTTTGCTACCCCCCCTTTGCCACATCTCCTTGTACTCCTGCCTACTCTCATTAGTCCCTGTCCCTATCCCATTTCTTCTTTGCTGTCCTCTTTCTCTGAATAACCTCCTGCACTTCCTCGTTCCACCACCAGGTTTCCTTTTCATCCTTTGCCTGTCCAGAAGACACACCCAGTACCTTTTTACCTGTCTGTCTAATTACTGTTGCTGCTACTACCCAGTCGTCTGGGAGCTCTTTCCTATCACCCAAAGCCTTTCTCAGCTCCTCTCTGAACTCCTTACAAACATTCTTCCTTTCTCAACTTCCACCATTTGGTTCTCTGCTCTGCCTTTGTACTCTTCCTCTTCCTAACCACCAGAGCCATCCTGCACACCACCATCCGATGCTGCCTAGCTACACTCTCCCCTGCCACTACCTTACAATCACCAATCTCTTTTAAGCAAACCTCTTCTACATAGGATGTAGTCTACCTGTGTGCTCCTCCCTCCACTCTTATAGGTCACCCTATGCTCCTCCTTCTTTTGGAAATATGTGTTAACCACAGCCATTTCCATCCTCTTTGCAAAATCCACCACCATCTGTCCTTCTAGGTTCCTATCCTTAACACCAAACCTGCCCATCGCTTCCTCATCTCCTTTATTACCTTCACCAACATGACCATTGAAATCTGCACCAATCACCAGTCTCTCCTCCCTGGGAATGCTCTCAACCACTTCATCTAACTCCCCCCAGAATCTCTCTTTCTCCTCTAATTCACAGCCAACTTGTGGTGCATAGCCACTAACAACATTCACCATTACGCTCTCAATTTCCAGCTTCAGACATATTATCCTATCTGACACCCTTTTCACCTCAACGACATTCTTTACATAGTCCTCCTTCAGGACCACACCAACTCCATTTTCTCTTCCTATCCACACCATGGTAGAACAGTTTTTTAAACCCTGCACCAATGCAACGAGCCTTGCTACCCTTCCACTTTTGTCTCCTGCACACACAAAACATCGACCTTTTCTCCTCTGCATCATATCAGCCAGCTCTCTACTACCTTTCCCTGTCATCGTCCCTACATTTAGGGTTTGCTACCCTCAGTGCTATATTCCTTCCCCTCCTGATTTCTGTCCGTCTCCTCACCTGCCTCCCTCCTCTTCGTCTTTCGGCAAACAGTAGTCCAATTCCGCTGGTGCCCTGTTTGCTACCAGTACCAGTGGCGGTCGTTGTTAACCCGGGCCGCGACCGATCCGGTATGGTGAAATTATTATGAACTCGCATACTTTATTTGGCAAATGTTTTACACCGGATGCCCTTCCTGACGCAACCCTCACCATTTATCCGGGCTTCGGACCGACACTAGAAATACCCTGTCTGAGCAATCTAGCGGCTGGTTTCTTATGCCATATAATGTAATTGATCATAATGCAATCTTAGAGCCATAGAGCTTATGTAACTTAACATATCCTAATATAACCTTATTTAAGTTAATAGATCCTAAATATAATCTTATATAATTTAATAGACTCTAATATTATGTCATTTAACATAATAGATTGTAACATAGTTGTATATAACGTAATAGATCCTAATATAATCTTATTTAACTTAACAGATCCTAATAAATTCTTGTTTAACTTAATAGATCTTAATATAATTTGAAATAATATAATAGATCCTAATATCTTACAATTTAAGATCCTCATATAATCTTATATAACATATTAGATCCTAATATAATCTTATTTAAGTTAATTGATCTTTTGTAATCGCATATAACTTAACAGATCCTAATGTAATCTTATATAATGTAACAGGTTCTAATAAAATCTTATTTATGTTAATAGATCCTAATATGATTTGATATGGCCCAGTGGATCCTATTACAATCGTAAATAATTTAAAAGATCCTAACGTAATCTCATATAACTTAGTAGATTCTAATATAATCTCATATAATAGATTATAACATAATTGGATATAACTTACTAGATCCTAATATGATCTCATATTGTATAATGTAATTGATCCTAATTTAATCGTACATGACTTGCATATGATTGTATATAACTTAACAGATCCTAATAACATCTTAAGTTAATAAAAGCTAATATAACCTTATATATATATATATATATATATATATAACTATAACTTAATAATTCCATATGTAATCTTATATAACATGATATATCATAATACAATGGATCTTAATATAATCTTGTATAACTTAATAGATCCTAATATCATGGTAAATATTGAAAATATTGGTAAAAAAATTATAAATATTTGAATAGATCATAATACACTCTATTAGATTGCAATAGATCCTACTATAATCTAATACATTCTAACAGAACCTGATACAATCTTACAGATCCCAATAGATTCTAATATAATCAAAGAAGTAGCAGTGAATCCCAGCCGATCCTAATGCACTGGAATAAAGCCTAATGGAGAATAGATTTGATTGAATTTAATGCTAATTTGTAACAGTTTATATATATTTCCATTTTAAAGGAATCCCAATGCATTAGATCAATACCTAAAGTGTGTTTTAAGAGTGTAAACAAAATGTAAACAAAAGCGGTCCTCACCAGCCAGGGGCCGAAACAGGGAAGTGGAGACGAGCAGCAGTGCGCAGCTCAACACCAAAGCGCCCAGTCGCTCCATCTGCATTAGCATTAGCATTAGCACTAGCACATCCAGTGATCATTAACCAGCTCTAATTACCTTCATTATCCAGACCTCATTCTCCACATCTATATATACTGATCATCTACTTTAACCTCCCTCAGCACACACACACATGCAGCGTGTCTGATGTACATACTAACACACACACACACACACTAGCAGACAGTCTGACTTGAGGAAGAAGCCTGGCGTCGTGACTCAGAGGCAGCAGACAGGAAACCTAAAAAACCGCCTCTCGCTCTCTCTCTCTGCTGCTGCTGCTAAAGTGTTTATTGTGCAACCCATAATTCCCACAGCAGGCCAGTCTAAACACTCACACACATAAGTATATACACACTCACACACACACATAACAAAGCACGTAATGAAGCGTGCGTCTGTGCTGGTGAACCCGTTACCATGTTAGACTGAAGGTAAAATCGTTTAGGGTTTAAACCCCACCCCTAACAAGCTGCCACTGATGGACCCTTGAGCCAGGCACTTAACCCACAATGCTATGTACTCCATTTCCCACAATGCACCACCAGCACACAGTCTCATTCTCTGCTGTAGTAAGCAATGTTCCTGGCTGCTCCTTATCTCCTCGCCTCCACTGATTACTCTTCGTTTAAGACCTGCTGTACCTCCACTCCTCCCCACCCCACCGCACCATTAGCCAGCCCCAGTACCCAATGATATGGTCGCTGTATGCCCTCACTTTTGCATGTTCTCTTCTTGCCATCTGCCTATTCTCGGTTAGCCACTGGATTCTCGTGTTTTTGTTACTTGCTCACATATTTGGTTTACTTTTCCTATTGGGGCTGTTTTTGTATTCCTCAATTATTACTATTATTATTATTATTATTATTATTATTAGTAGTAGTAGTAGTATTTGTATATTTGTATTGATATTACACTTTATATAATATTATTATTTTTTGTATTTTATTATTAGGATAATTATTATTAGGAGGATTTGCTTCAGGCAGCCAACGACTAGCGGAGACCCTAGACGTTTTCAACGGGCAAGTTTAAACCCTTCAAATCATTAGTGGAGCCCCGAAGGCGGATCAGTGTGCAGTGCTAACTGACTCCGGCAGCTCCTACAGCCAACCTGGAGCCAAACATACTGCTTCGCGTTCCTTTGGATTACACTGGTGAGGCCGAGAGAGGGGTCTTGATGACTGGGAAACCCAGGACCTCCATATAGTTCACCCAGGCTTGCGCGCTGGAGAGGTCACTCCAGTGCCGCCGCTTCAGCGACAGAAACAACACGGGAGACAGCAGTTACGAGTTATAAGCCAGAGCATATTGGCGTGAGCTCGGGCGCTACGGGTTGTCTCCAATGGTGGGAGGGATCCTTGTGTCCCACTGGTCAGCTACTGCTCGCCTCAAGCTGGGCAGCCCCCGGCCAATAAGGTGCTGACCCGTCACGGTCTGCCTGCTTCACTGGGTGCTTGGAGCTCAGGACAAAAACCAAAGAGCAGACTGTAAACCGTGCACCAGGCAAAAAAGGAAAACAGACAAGAAAGCCACCAGCACTGAGACTGGCAACCTGGAACATCAGGACCATGTGTCATGTGTCCTGGCCTCTCTGACGACCTACAACAGATCGATGACGTGAGAAAGACGGCAGTCATCAGTCGCGAGATCAAGAGACTCGCTATCGACATCAGAGCACTGCAAGAAACCAGACTTCCATCAAATTTCAGCCTTAAAGAAAAGGACTATACATTCTTTTGGCCCGCATCTGTCCTAACGTAAACGCTCTCAAAAAGTCTGTTTTAATAACCTCATTAGTATAAACACAGATAGCTGCCAAAGAAATAACAACATTAGACTAAAGCTAGGACTACTTAACATTAGATCACTTACAAACAAAGCAGTGATTGTAAATGAAATGATCACTGATAAACGCTTACACGCTCTCTGTCTCACTGAGACTTGGATTAGACCCTGAATGAATATTTAGCCTTAATGAAGCCTCACCTCCTGGATACAGTCCATGCTAGTCGCTCTCGTCCTAATGGTCGGGGGGGGAGGCCATAGCCCACAATTTTTGACAAAGAGCTAAGTGTTACAGCTAAATCCCATTACAAGGCTAATTCTTTTTGAAATACTGATTCTTAATGTGACTGATCCATCCTTATGGAAGTGAAAACCACACTCCTTTTTCAGGCTTATCACTATTTACGCCCTCCTGGTCCCTATTCAGAAATTTTCTTCAGGAATTTGCTAACTTTTCTTTCCTGCTTACTACGTCCAACAGATAAGGCCTTTAATTGTAAAATGATTTCAATATTCACTTTGGACAATGAGTAGGATCCACTTAGAAATTGCTTTCAAGTCCATCTTTAGAATCCATGGGGTATCACTCAGAATGTGATGGGACCAACCCACCGCTGTTAATCATCCTTTTAGATCTAATATTAACATTTGGTATCAGTAATAGACAACATTGTGATGTTTTCCGCCACCACCCGCAAATTGATTCGATTTCAGATCACTATCTTTTAGTATTTGAGCTATCTCTAATAAATAAAATCCTTCTGAGAGAACGCTGAGAGAACTGACGTCGAAGATTGCGAGGATCTGGCAACCCAGACTGATTCTCCGCGGTTGCACACAGGACGCACGCCGTTTTGTAGCTGTTTTAGCAGCTTATTACCTTTGAACTATTTTAATTCCCGATCGCATCTGTATCATATATAATCGTATATATAGTAGGTTTTTTTTTTACAACATCTTAATCATTTTATTCTCGTACCGGCGGATTATATTTTTTTTTGCCGCTAATCGTTATTTAGAAACTTTACACGTATGAGAAAGGAGGGGGGGCGGCGCAACAGTTTCGTCGGTCTGGGATGCGCGGTCGCCCGCCGAGCGTGACCGGGCCAGGGGCTCGCTTGTCCCGTGCGCGGCCGCTGGACTTGGGTTCAGATGGGGAGGCAGGGGGGGTGTGTCTTCAACGTGCGTTTCGCCCGGCGGTTCGCCGGGGGAGCTTTCCGGCACTTAGGGTCACGCCGGCCTGCCGGTTGGGGTGCATTGCGGCGCGCGTAGACGGGGCGCGGTTTGGGCGGGGGGGGCTCCGGTGTGGGTTGGGCCGGGCTGGCGGGCGTGGGGTCGTCCGCTGCGTGTTGTCTTGTGTTATCCGCCGCGGGGGCCCGCTTGTTCGGGGCTGGGGGGGCTGGCTACGGCCGTGCGCGGGATAGGGCCCGGGGGGGGTGGGCGGTACTCTGGGGGGCCGGGTGGGGGAGCGGGTGGTGTTGGCAGTGGGCGGTTTTTAGTGGCTTTGCGTGTGTGTGTGTCTTTTGTTTTTTTTTTTTTCGTGTTTTTAGTTTTTTTTTTTTTTATTTTAGCCATTAGCTCATACCAGAGTTGAGTCTTCTTCGCAGTTAGTGTGTGTGTTATTAATTGTTTACAGTCTTTTCCCACATACTTTCTGAGACTAGTGTTTTGTGGACCATTTTGTATTTAACTTGGATAATGCTTAATCGAGCATTGCATGGACCATCGGCTGCAGCTGAAACAGATCTTCACTCTGGCACCACAACACCACCTGAAGCTAAGTACCTTTAATTAAGTGTTATAACATGGCTTCTGCTGTGCTTGTTCCCCTGTGCCGAGTGTGGCATGTTTAGCTATTCTTCCCTCCGTCATTAGTGTAAATTTTTACACTTTGTGATAGGTGTAGGCTTGTAACCAGTCTGACGGAGAAGATTGTAGTTTTTAGAGGCGCGCATCCAGACATTAGAGAGGCTAGCTCAGCTCCTAGCTAAAGCAGATCTGGATGCCACCAAGTTTGACAAGTTAGAGCCCCGGCAGAGTCCTCGCAGCAGGGCAAGTGGGGTGAACGGTTCGGTTGACGTAGTCGTAAGGCCAGTCCACTAGAGCACCACTCTTTACCTGTTTTCACGTGTTCCAACAGGTTTGCCCTCCTCAGTGAAAACACCCACTGAGCAGCCTGTGTGAAAGAGCTCTGGTTCATAGGTGACTCTATTTTTACGACACGTGAAACTTGCTACCCCTTTAGGGACCACCAGCAGCTAGAAGTTCTCTGTATCCCCCGAGCCAGTTGTGCCGGACATTTGTAACGAGTCCCTTAGTGAACTCGTCAGAGCCGCAGATTTCTCTAGGATATTTTCTTCATGTAGGGGCTAATGATATACGCCTTCCGTCAGTCAGAGGTTACTAAGGCTAATTTTGTAGAGGTTGGTTAGCGTGGCGATGTCCGATCTGTAAGTGTTGCTCTGGCCCCATCCCAATGCGGTGAGGTGACCAAGCCTACAGCAGGTTATGGTCGCTGAACTGCTGGCTGTCCCAAATGGTGCTCTGAAAACAACGTGGCTATATAGACAACTGGGACCGCCTTTGAGGGTAAGCCTTGCCTTTTAGGATGGGATGGTGTCCATCCCACTCGGAAGGGTGCTGCTCTCATCTCCTGCAACATTTGCCCATAGTCTTATGGCCCGATTGGTTAGGGGCTGAACTATCCAGAGCAGGGGTCAGGCAGCAGAACAGACCGGCTTAACCAACTGTCTGCTGGTAGCCATGCACCGTCCACCCAGAACCCACATTATTGAAACTGTGTCTGTTACCCGCATCTGCCCTAAACGTAAAACGCTCTCAAAAATGTCTGTTTTAATAACCTCATTAGTATAAACCCAGATAGCTGCCAAAGAAATAACAACATTAGACTAAAGCTAGGACTACTTAACATTAGATCACTTACAAACAAAGCAGTGATTGTAAATGAAATGATCACTGATAAACGCTTACACGCTCTCTGTCTCACTGAAACTTGGATTAGACCTATGATGAATATGTTAGCCTTAAATGAAGCCTCACCTCCTGGATACAGTCATGCTAGTCGCCCTCGTCCTAATGGTCGGGGGAGAGGCGTAGCCACATTTTTTGACAAGAGTTTGGGTGTTACAGCTAAATCCCATTACAAGGCTAATTACTTTTGAAATACTGATTCTTAACGTGACTGATATCCATCCTTTATGGAAGCCAAACCACACACTCTTTTTTCAGCTTTATCACTATTTACTGCCCCTCCTGGTCCCTATTCAGAATTTTCTTCAGGAATTTGCTAACTTTCTTTCCTGCTTACTTACTGTCAACAGATTAAGGCTTTAATTAATTGTAGGTGATTTCAATATTCACTTTGACATATGAGCAGATCCACTTAAAATTGCTTTCGAGATCCATCTTAGAATCCATGGGTATCACTCAGAATGTGATGGGACCAACCCACCGCTGTAATCATACTTTAGATCTAATATTAACATTTGGTATCAATATAGATAACCTTGATGTTTTTCCCGCAAAGTGATTTGATTTCAGATCCACTATCTTTTAGTAATTTGAGCTATCTCTAAATAAATAAATCCTTCCTGCCTCATTATCACACCAAGCGCACTATTACATCTTGCTACTCCAGCTGCGTTTTATTAAAAACTAGGACCAGTCCCTTGAAAGTTAATACAACCTACAGAGATCAATAATCTTGAGAGTTGGGTAAATGACCAATTAGAATGTGTGCTTCGCTCAACCCTGGGACACGACTGCCCCTGCTAGGGGTCAAACGTATTAGAAGGAAAAAAGGCTAGCACCATGGTATAAATGACACCCGTGACCTTAAAGCAAAGAACACGGCATTTTAGAGCGCAAGTGGAGACATAGTTAAAATTGGAGGTGTTTAAGATTGCTTGGAGGGACAGCATGGCAGAGTATAAAGCATGCCCTCACTAAGGCTAAAGCTGCATACTTTCTCTTCAATCATAGAGAAAAATAAGAATAATCCAAGATTTCTCTTTTAATACAGTCTCCAAATTAAAAAAAAACCCCACAGAAAGTGACTCTCCCATTCTGTGTAATTTTTAACAGTAATGATTTTCATGACTTTCTTTAATGATAAGATAGAAAACATTAGGCATAAAACTCAATGCTCAATCACATCACCCAAATAACTGTTCAGCCACCTTCCAGATGCAGCACTAAAAGTGAAGACATCTGTTTAATGAGGCTGTAAATCAACTACTAGAATTTTTACCACCCAAATTTCTAATACTGAACTATCCGCACTGAATCAGCTCGTCTAAGTCATCAAACATGGTTTATTAAGATAAAAAAATTCCTACACACTCTACTCAAACAAGTAATACCTAGGTGTTATAGAGCCAGTGGGTTAGCTATTTTAAATTCATCCCTTACCTTAGAGTTTTTTATGTGCCCAAATCCTTTAAGTCGGCCGTTATCAAACCATTGATTTAAAAAGCCAATCTTGAATCTTGTGTGATATCTATTCCCTAGACCAATTTTCAAAATCTAACCATTTCTGTCCAAAATCTTAGAAAAAAGCCGTCTATCAGCAGCCTCTGCAGTTACCTCCCAAAGGAATGAAAATTTATTTTGAAACATTTCAGTCTGGCTTCAGGCCCCATCATAGTACTGAAACAGCATTACTTAGGGTACTTAATGAACTTGTTAATGTCCTCAGATAAGGGATGTGTTTCTTTTTCTTGTTCTGTTAGATTTAAGTGTAGCATTTTGACACTAGATCATGATTGTTTTACTACACAGACTAGAAAATACTGTAAGGTATTAAGGGATCAGCACTTTCTTGGTTTAAAATCCTACTTAACTGACCGGTAACCAGTTTGTTCATATAAATAATCTAAGGTCTAAGCTCTCAAAAGTGAAGTATGGCGTGCCTCCAGGGGTCAGTGCTGGGCACCGCTTTTATTCTCTCTGTACATGCTACCACTAGGCTCAGTTATTCATAAACATGGCCTTAGTTTTTCCACTGCTATGCAGATGATACACAGCTGTACATATCAGCCAAACCTAATGAGTCCCACTTACAATCACAACAAAAATCGAGGACTGTGTAAAGGAAATAAAAGATTGGATGTTATTTAATTTTCTCTTACTTAACTCAGATAAAACTGAGGTTCTATTAGTGGGACCCAAGGCTGTGAGAGACAGGTTTGGCTACATCTATCCTAAATCTAGATGGGCTGTCCAGTATTGCCCAGTTCCATCTGTAAAAAACTTAGGGGTCACACTTTGATTTCAGAATCTCTCCTTTGATGCGCACATTAGTAGTAGCATCACTCGATTGCTTTCTTTTTCAGTTACGTAATATTGGCTAAACTTAGAAATAATCCTCTGATTTTTAATGATGCAGAAAAAACTTTCATGCGTTTATAAGCTCAATGTTTGGATTTACTGTAACACCTTACTTACTGGATGCTCTAGTAAATCTATAAATAACCCTTCAGTTAGTTTCAGAATGCAGCTGCCCGAGTGCTAACTCGAACTAGAAAAATTTGATCAATATCATCGCCTGTTCTATCATCACTACACTGGTTACCAAGTCAAAATTCTGCATTGATTAACAAAATACTTCTTTTAACTTATAAAGCTCTACCATTTCCCTGGCCCCACATTATCTGAGTGACTCTTAGAGTTTTAACTATTCAACTCGTCTACTTTCATTCGCAGGGTGCAGGACTTCTTTTAGTTTCCTAGAATTAAAAAAGTCACAGCCGGAGGGAAAGGCTTTCCTCATACATGGCCCACCAACTATGGAATAAACTTCCCACTTTCCGTTCGAGATTCAACACTCTCCAAAGTTTTAAGTCCCCTAGGCTAAAGACATACCTTTTTACGCAGGCTTTTTGACTAGATTTAGACCAGGATGCATAGCTTGGGTCACTGGGGCCGGAAGTCTGGAGTCATGCTGTGGCCTTCCTGCCTTGTCCGCTAGCCGGGAGTGGTCGAGTGGGCGATCTGGCTGAACTGGGCTTCGGTCCTCGTGATCTTGACTCGTGCAATCCTTGCCTTAGAATAAGGGCAGAGCTGGGGGTTCATAGTCAAAGAGTCTTATGGTGATCAGAGAGGACGTTGGGTTGCTGTGTTTCTGCTTCCCGTGGGGTTGCCAATGTCTCATGTGGTCCCTCTTGGCTGTGTTTTTTTCCTACCAGTTCTCCTCTTGCTAGCTATGTGCTATAGCTAATGCTGCCGGGGTCCAGGCTACACTTGGCCATCAGTGATTGACATGGCATCAGTGATTGTTAATAGACACTGTGCTCTTAATCAATAACTAATTACATTTTGCTGTTTTCCCTCTCTCCGAGCTGTGTTCCGGCAGTTTTCCAGCCCCACACATGATGTTCATCTGCTGGAGCCTCCACTCAAGCTGCTTCCGTCATCAGCCTCCAGTCCCATCATACCCGGGCCACTTAATGTCGATGTGCATACTTCAAATTTTAATTCGAACTTTGACTCCATGACTTTAGTTTCGCTCTTAGATTTATCATCTACGCCGCCCAAGGAGGTTGGGGTCCCTTTTTTTGAGTCTTTGGTCCTCCCAAGGTTTTTTCTTCCTAGAACTAGGGAGTTTTTCCTTGCCACTGTCACCCTAGGGTTGCTCAATTTCATTTGGGATTGGACGTAGTTATTAGGAGGATAATCTAAAAACTTGTAAAGTTGCTTTGAGACAATGCTCTATTGTAAAAGCGCTATATAAATAAATCTGACTTGACCTTGACTTCTGCCTCGTTATCACACCAAGCGCACTATCACAATCTGCTACTCCAGCTGCGTTTTAATTAAAAAACCTACCAGACTTGAAAATTAAAATACACCTATGGAGATCAATCATCTTGAGTGTGTAAATGACCAATTAGAATGTGTGTTTTTCGCTCAACCTTGGACACGACTGCTCCTGCTAGGGTCAAACGCATTAGGGAAAAAAGGCTAGCAACACCATGGTATAATGACCACACCCGTTACCTTAAAGCAAAGAACACGGCAATTTAGAGCGCAAGTGGAGACTTAGTAAATTGGAGGTATTTAAGATTGCTTGGAGGGACAGCATGGCAGAGTATAAGCATGCTCTTACTAAAGCTAAGGCTTGCAAACTTCTCTTCCATCATAGAGAAAAATAAGAATAATCCAAGATTTCTCTTTAATACAGTCTCCAAATTAACAAAAAACCCAACAGAAAGTGACTCTCCCATTCTGTGTAATTTCAACAGTAATGATTTCATGACTTTCTTTAATGATAAGATAGAAAACATTAGGCATAAAACTCAATGCTCATCACATCACCAAACTATTCAGTCGCCTTCCAGATGCAGCACTAGTGAAGACATCTGTTTAATGAGCTGTAAATCAAGATTAGAATCTTTTACTCCAATTACTAATACTGAACTATCCGCACTGATCAGCTCATCTAAGTCATCAACTTGTTTATTAGATCCAATTCCTACATGTTTACTCAAACAAGTAATACCTAGTATTATAGAGCCAGTGTTAGTTATTTTAAATTCATCCCTTACCTTTGGTTATGTGCCCAAATCCTTTAGGTGTGCTGTTATCAAACCACTGATTAAAAAAGCCAATCTCTAACTTCCGGTTTGACACAGCATGGAGTAGGCGTGTGTTTGGTGGCGCTCCCAGGGAAAGTGTAATTATATTGCTGTACCATACTTTTACTTCGCTTTTTTGTATCCTGGCTGTTTATTATTTGAAGCAGTTTTGTTTGTGACTGCTGAGAACGTTATAATGCCTCCGAAAACGAGCAAAACGGTGAGTTCATTGCAGTCGCTCATTAGGCCTGCGCTACAGGCCGCTGCATCGCCAGCAGATTCTCCGGCTCGCGCTGCACCCGCCTCCATTACCGACATCGATTCGTTAAGGTCCGAGTTGGTTCGAGCGGTGGTATCTGAACTCCAGGTTGTCCTAAACGATCATTACGGGAAGATTAGGATGGAACTTCAGGACATGAAGGCTAAACTATCGCGGGACTTTGCGGCGCTCAGGTCTGAGTTGGCGAGTGTGAAGGTCACTGTGTCTGACATGGAACACTCTCTCTCTGTATGTGCGGATGACACGGCGGTGCTGCAGAACAAAGTGGAACTTCTAACTAAAGAAATGGTTAGATTGGACGCGAGGTGTGAGGATCTGGAGGCGAGGTCGCAACGCCAGAACCTCCGAATTGTGGGTATTCCCGAAGACGGGTCGATTTCCCTCACCACAGATAATGTATCTAAACTTCTTAAGGAAGTTGCTTGCTTTTTCTATGGAGAAGTGTCCGGTGGTGGACAGAGCTCACCGTTCATTAGCACCCACACCGAAACCCGGTCAGCCTGCATGCGCAGTAGTGGCGAGACTACATTATTATGAAGACTGCGTGAACGTTCTAAACAAAGCCAGGCGACAGCAGCGGATAGCGGTTTCGGGCATGACTCTCTCTGTCTTTCCCGACTATACTAGTAAAACAGCCAAAGCTCGAGCTGCTTTTAATGCCGTTCGTAAGCGGCTCCGCGATATGGAAGGAGTTAAGTTCGGATTTTTCTTCCCAGCTCGACTCCGGATAACTCATGATGGTAAACATTGTGACTTTACCTCACCGGAAGAGGCCATGACTTTTGTGGATTCCATATCTTTTTATGATTAACACTTTTTATTTTATTTCACAAATTCACACAAAATGTACATCAATTATAACAGCAAACAATATTATAACCCATATAAGAAACCCCTGACACTTCTCCCCCCACCCCCCAAGGGGATAGATGGGATACAATAACAACAGTATATATGTAAAAAAAAAAAAAAAAGGAAAAGAAAGTGGGGGACTGGATGAGAAATAAAAAGATAAAATATAATAATAATAATAATAAAAAAAAGTAACAAAAAAATAAATAAAATAAATCAATCAAACTTGCGTCTCTCAACTGGTATTAGTCTCCTGTACCCTCTAGGAAAGCCAAATATTTGCCCCATTTTTTCCCATATTCATTCATTTGTCCTGACTGTCTATATGACAACCTTTCAAATGCTGCCACTCTGGCCATTTCTTCTTCCCATTCTCTAATTGGTGAAACCCCTTCAAACTTCCATCTTCTGAGCAAAATCTGCCTACCCACCATAAGACTGGTTTGAATCAATCTCCCGGTGTATTTGTCTCTTACTGTGAGAGGGACTGGAGTCGTCACCCAGAACAACAACCTAGGGATAAAGCAGAATCTGGATATCTGAAATGTCAAAAGAATGTTTGCATATCTTAACTACCCAAAATTCCTGGACTTTCCTCACAGGACCACAACGCATGGCAAACAGATTGCCCCCCATTTTCCACTCCGCATCTCCAGCAAATTGGCGTGTGTCTTTTAGCCCCCATTTTATATAATCTGGAGGGAGTCCAAATAAAAAGCGCTGTATTATTTTAAATTGGATAAGTCTTATCCTTACAAAGGATCCCTGGACATTATTTTGATATTTCTACTACAAATCCTATCCCATTCGTCTTCCCTCCTCAACCTTGATTGATTCTATATAAAAAGTAATATATTATTTAATATATACTATATAAATAAATCTGACTTGACTTGACTGACTTGACTTGATTCAGGTCCCTTTCCCCTATCTTCAATAAGGGCCAGTGAAGTAACTTTTGCCCTGAGTTTTTGAGGTCATCATAGAATAATACGCTGACGTCTCATGACCTCTTTTCCATAACCTGCTAATATGTTTATCCAAAAGTTCTCCGCCTTGGGGGCCCCTGAATCTGATTTAAGAACCTTAAAACAATAAATGACGAAGTTGTAAATATCTAAAAAACTGGGGCCTTTGAGATTCCAAAATTGTTTGCACCAGGTTCTCAAAGGATTTCAGAACACCATCAAGATAAAGGTCCCCCAGTGGTATAAATTCCTTTTTCTACCCACTCCTTCCATCGAAATGATAAATTACCAATACGTAGTTTTTGGATTCATCCAAAATGCTCGAAGAGAAACATTTAAATATGGGTCTACTTCAAACATCCGGGTGACTTTAAGCCAGACTGATTTAAGTGGGCAATTATTGGGGTGTACTTTCACTTCCCCAGTTGAGATGGTAGACAAAACACTGCATAGGTTAAAGTTGGAGCCATGACAGATCGCTCAATACAAAACCATGAGGGGGCCCTCTCAGGAGGCAATGACCAGCTGTCCCCCAGCTGCCAGTAGTTCTACCCTCTAAGTCTAATCTACAAAAAAGGGCCTGGTCATCGGAATTGGGTGCATATATATTGGGCCAAAATAATGTTTTGTCCCTGTATTTTCTGCTAAAATAATAATAACTCTTTCTGAATTATCTTTAATCTGATTAATACATCTGAACTGTAAGTTGTTTGCTAAATCAGGTAGGAACCCCCTTACTTTTACTAGACCCTCACAAACCCCCTTACTTTTACTAGATCCCAATTTCATACTTTAAATGGTTCGACAGTGTAAGATGTTCGTGTTTGGTACTTCTCTGTTTAGCCATGTTTGCACGTTACTCGGGTAACTTTAAACTGCTAGTAGTTTTGATACAGTTATTAATGTATATAAATCCCTTGGGTTCTGCCTGTTAAACCATGGTGTGCATGCGGGAGTATGGTTTTTTTGAGCTGGGCTCCTGGTTGGGCCTTACTAGTCCTCAAGTTGGGTTGTTTGGAGGACTTTGGGTGGGATATTTTTTGTGGGCGGGTTTAGGTTGGTGTGTTCGTGTGTATGTGTGTGAGTGTGTGTATGTGTGTGTCTTTCCCCTTCCCCCTTTTCAGTCGGCGCTGCTTTTATTGTACTCTCTGTTGTTAATAACCAAATGTCGGATTCTCATGCTCACAAGTTAAGGGCTGGAGCCTCTGTGAGATTTACTAGTTGGAATGTTAAGGGCTTAAATAATGCAGTTAAACGATTAAGGGTATTCACTCATTTAAAACGTTTAAACTCTGACATAATATTTTTACAAGAGACCCATCTTCAAAACAGTGATCATTCTAGGTTAAAATGCTCCTGGATAGATGAAACCTTCCATTCTTCATTTAATTCAAAAACTAGGGGAGTTGCAATTATGGTCAAAAGGGGGATTCGGATTGTGGCAGATAAAGTAATGGCAGATACAAATGGCAGATATTTGATTCTATGAGGCTCTCTATTCAATACCCCAGTTCTGCTGGCTAATATTTATGCTCCAAATTTTGATGACCCCAATTTTATGGCTAAAGTTTTTAGCTCTTTTCCATCTTTAAATACCCATTTGTTAATACTGGGTGGTGATTTTAATTGTATAATTGATCCGGCATTAGATCATTCAAATCCCCGTACCTTGTCTCACTCAGACAGTTTCCGACTTCACCACAAAAAACGCCATTATCGACCCTTGGAGACGTCAAAACCCTACCAATAAAGAGTTTTCATTTTACTCACATCCACATCAGACCTATTCTCGTATTGATTATTTTTTCGTAGATGGCTCTCTTCTTCCCGGAGTTAGTTCTGTTAATTATCACCCTATAATCATATCTGATCATGCTCCTCTCTCCAAGGATATCAACTTTTCTAGAAGTCCCTCTTTTTCATCCCCTTGGAGATTTAATTCATTATTATTATCAGATGAAGCATTTATTACATATATTGCCAACTCAATTGACGACTTTATCACTATAAATAAGAGCGACACTATTTCATATTCCTTGCTTTGGGAAACTCTTAAGGCCTATTTGCGTGGCATGATCATTTCCTATACTGCACATTCTAGAAGACTACAGGAATCTGAATTGCAAACCTTAACAGTACGAATTGCAGATTTAGATAAACGCAATGCTATAGATCCATTACCAGTTCTACTAAACAGCGTCTTGATTTGCAAACTAAATTTAATCTTCTCACCACAACTGAAGCAGAGAAATTATTGCTTCATACACGCAGTAATTATTATGAACATGGCGACAAATCTTCTAGACTTTTGGCCCATCAGCTTAAAAGACAGGCTGCATCACGTCTGATCCCTCGAATAAAGGATGTGACAAGTGGTCAGATGTGCACAGGCCCATTGGTGATTAATAAGAACTTTAGGTTATTTTATTCCAATTTGTACAAAACAGAATATATTGCATATGATTTGAATGAGTTTTTTAGAGGGTTTGATCGTTTCCAACTGTTTGATTTCGGGGCGGCTAGTAGTGATTTAGATTCACCTTTACATTTAGAAGAAGTCATGGTTTCCGCGATTAAATCCATGCAGACCAATAAAGCACCAGGCACTGACGTATTCCCTGCTGAATTCTTTAAGACATTTAAAGACAAACTAATCCCTCTTTCTTTAGAAGTTTATAACGAACCCTTATTGTCTGGGGCTTTGCCACCAACCATGACTCAGGCATCTATATCTCTTCTTTTAAAAAAGGATAGAGACCCAACTGCCTGTGCTTCATATAGACCTTTGTCCTTGCTGAATGTTGATGTCAAAATTCTGGCTAAGGTCTTGGCGTTACGTTTAGAAAATATCCTTCCAGGCATAGTCTCAACTGATCAAAATGGATTTATTAAAGAACGTCAGCTTTTTTTAAATGTTCTAAATGCTATCTCTGTGAATTCTTCCTCTTCTGCTCCAGAAGTTGTTATTTCTTTGGATGCAGAGAAGGCATTTGATCGAGTCGAATGGAACTATTTATTTGCAGTTTTACAAAAATTTGGATTTGGTGACAAATTTGTATCATGGATCAGATTATTGTATTCCTCTCCTAAGGCCAGTGTCTATACTAACGGTGTCCAGTCAGACTATTTCCCCTTGTCACGTGGAACCAGGCAGGGGTGCCCTTTGTCACCCTTGCTGTTTGCCCTTGCCATTGAGCCATTATCAATTGCGCTGAAATCTCTTGTCTCTTTTCAGGGAATATTTCGTTCAGGTATAGAGTTAAAATTAGCGTTATATGCTGATGACCTGCTATTGTATGTTACCGATCCAGTATGTAGTCTCCCTCCAATTCTGTAACTTTTAAAGAGCTTTGGCTCCTTTTCGAGGTATAAAGTGAATTTACAGAAGAGTCAATGTTACCCAGTTAACTCATTAGCACGGTCACTTAAACAGTCGGTCATTCCCTTTAAGCTGGCTCCAACAGGATTCAAATATTTAGGGATTTATGTCTCCTCCACTGTGCAGTCCCTCTTTGACAATAATTTTGGCCCTTTATTAAGCAAACTCAAACTGGATCTACTGAGATGGAAATCACTTCCCTTGTCCTTGATAGCCAGAATTAACGCTATTAAGATGAATGTCCTGCCCAGGTTTTTGTTTTTGTTTCAGAATCCCTTGATCAATGCATTACTGATTTCATTTGTGATGGTAAGGTGCCTAGAGTGAGGAACACTCTTTTACAGAGATTTAGGACAGATGGTGGATTAGCGCTCCCATATTTCCTGTTTTATTACTTGTCTGCCCATATTCAGAAGATATTGTACTGGATACATATGCCGGGATTGCAATGGTGCAGGCTGGAACTATATTCCTGTTCTCCACATTCTGTTCTCTCGATACTTACTACTCCCTTATCCTACAAACTCTCAAGATGTTCCAAAAACCCATTAGTTCTGTTTACTTTACGTATATGGTTTCAGTTCAGGGGTCATTTCAAATTTAGGTCTTCATCCACAAGAATGCCTATATTAAATAATCACCTGTTCCCTCCTGCAATAAGCGACACAGCCTTTAATCTGTGGTTTGATCGGGGCATTAAGTCAATACGAGATCTGTACAAAGACGGCGTGTTTTGTAGTTTCTCTCAACTATATGATGAGTTTCACTTGCCACCTTCTCACCTGTTTCGTTATTTTCAGGTGCGACACTTTGTAGCTGCACATTGTGCAAATTATCCGTGTCTTCCCGACGAACAGCCCTGGGAAGAATTTCTGACCGTGTCCTGTCCGTGCAAATCTCTTATTTCCAAAATTTACACAATGTTTATGTCCTGGGAGGTAAAATCCCCTATAAAAATTCAGAGAACTTGGGAAGACGAACTAGGGCCTGAATTTTCAGATGGGTGGTGGGAAAAAGCCGTTAATAATGTACGTGTCAGTGCGCCATGTGCCAGACTTCAGCTCATACAATTTAAAGTTCTTTATAGGCTCCATCGGTCCAAATCTCACCTTTCCAAATTCTATCCAGACTCCTTTATAGATCAATGTGACAGATGCTCTGGCTCTCCATGCCATCTGAGTCATATGTTCTTTTCTTGCCCCTCACTTACCAAATTCTGGGCTGATTATTTCGACATAATCTCCAAAGTTTTGGGTATTGAGATTTCACCCTGTCCTGCCGTGGCATTATAATTCGGACTTGCAACCTGAATCCAGCTCTCTTACTCGGGTTCAGAAAGGAGGTTTTGGTTTGGCCCCCCCCCCTTTTATCTCCCCTATTGGCGAGACGTTGCATTTTAATTTTGTGGAAAGTCTATTAAACCACCTGCGATCTCACGTGGCTTCACTGACCTTTTATTCTTTTTTGAGATTGGAAAAAAAAAATTCGACCATACTTTTAAAAAGGGCAATACTGCCAAATTTTATTTAAAATGGGATTCTTTTATTTTTCTTATTTCACAACACACTTGATGCAGTGCCCGGCTGGACTGACCTCCCTCGTCCGATGTCTTTTTGTGTATGTGTGTTGTATGTGTGTGTATGTGTGTGTGTGTGTGTGGTTGGGTGTAAATGTGAGGTGTGGGGTTGTTTAGAGGTTGGGTTTAACTTTAAAGGTTTAAAATTTGGGAAAAATATTTGAGGATGTTTATACTACTATAGGGTTGTTAATTTCTGTTGATATACTATTTAAGCTATTGGTGGAACTGTTTATTTTGTTTGATACTATGTTTATTCTGTTCCTCAATTAAAAATAAAAATAAAAATAATAAAAAAAAGCCAATCTTGACCCTTGTGTGATAATTATAGACCAATTTCAAATCTACCTCTACCATTTTCTGTCCAAAATCTTAGAAAAAGCCGTCCTATCAGCAGCTCTGTAGTCACCTCCAAAGGAATATATTTATGAAAAATTTCAGTCCTGGCTTCAGGCCCCATCAATAGTACTGAAACAGCATTAATCAGGGTACTAAATGACTTGTTATGTCCTCAGAATAAGGGGTGTGTTTCTTTTCTTGTTCTGTTTAGATTTAAGTGCAGCATTTTGACACTCTAGATCATGATGTTTTTACTAACAGACTAGAAAATACTGTAATATATTAAGGGATTAGCACTTTTTTGGTTTTTAATATCCTACTTAACCGACCGGTACCAGTTTGTTCATATAAATAATCTAAGGTCTAAGCTCTCAAAAAGTGAAGTATGGGGCGTGCCTCAGGGTCAGTGCTTGGCCCGCTTTTTATTCTCTCTGTAACATGCTCCCACTAGGCTCGTTTATTCGTAAACATGGCTGGCATTAGTTTCCCACTGGCTATGCAGATGAAGATGATACACAGGCGGTACATACAGCCAAAACCTAATGACAGCATTACAAATCAACAAAATCGAGGACTGTGGTAAAGGAAATAAAAAGATTGGATGTTATTTAATTTTCTTCTTACTTAACTCAGATAAAACTGAGGTTCTATTAGTGGGACCCAGGGCCTGTGAGAGACAGGTTTATCTACATCTATCCTAGATCTAGATGGCTGTCCAGTATTGCCCAGTCCGTCTGTAAAAAACTTAGGGGTCACATTTGATTCAGATCTCTCCTTGATTGCACACATTAGCAGCATCACTCGAATTTTCTTTCTTCAAGTACGTAATATCGCTAAAACTTAGAAATATCCTCTCTCTTAATGGATACAGAAAAAACTTGTTCATGCGTCATAGCTATAACGTCAAGGTTGGATTACTGTAACGCCTTACTTACTGATGCTCTAGGTAAATCTATAATAAACTTCAGTTAGTTTTCAGAATGCAGCTGCCCGAGTGCTAACTTAAACTAGAAAAAATCTAATCATATCACTCCTGTTCTATCATCACTACACTGGTTACCGTTAAATTCTGCATTGATAACAAAAATACTTCTTTAAACTTATAAAGCTCTACATGGGCCTGGCCCCACATTATCTCTGAGTGACCTCTTAGAGTTTTTAACAATCCAACTCGTCTACTTCGTTCGCAGGGTACAGGACTTCTTTTAGTTCCTAGATTTAAAAGAAAGTCACAGCCGGGGGAAAGGCTTTCTCATACATGGCCCCCCAGCTATGGAATAAACTTCCCACTTTCGTTCGAGACTCAGACACTCTCCAAAGTTTTAAGTCTAGGCTAAAGACATACTTATTTACGCTGGCTTTTGACTAGATTTAGATCGGGCTGCATGGCTTGGGTCACTGGGGCCAGAGTCTGGAGTCATGTCTGGCCTGCCTGCCTTGTCCATTAGCCGGGAGTGTCGAGTGGGCGGTCTGGCTGAACTGGGCTTTGGTGCTCCCTTCACGACCTCTGCATCACAACACGTTCTATCCCACAAAGCCCAATCACAGAGTGTCCTGGCGACACCCCAGATCGCATCACTGGCAGCAACCGGATCTCGTCATCATCAGAGAACGTCGCTGAACTGCGTCCTATCTACACGCAGTTATCACAGCACTGACTGCGACACCGATCACTCCATGGTCGCCAGCAAGGTGCGTCTTCAGCCCAAGCGGATCCATCGATCAAAGCACAAAGGTCAACCCCGAATTAATATGGCCAAGACATCAGTCCCTGAACTGCGAGAGCATTTTGCAAATGCCATGCAAGAGGCCCTTAACAACTGCCCAACAAGCAGTGCCGAAGAGAGATCGAACCATACCCGTGACGGCACGTACAAGTCAGCTGTTGACTCATTTGGCAAGAGGGAAAAGGAAAACCTCGACTGGTTTGATGCCGGAATTGCGGAACTCGAGCCAGTCATCGCATCCAAAAGAACTGCCCTACTTGACTACAAACAAGAGCCCTGTGAGAGGAGACTTGCTGCCCTTAGAAGGGCCAGAGGTGATAGCCAGCGGATTGCTAGACAGTGCGCCAACAACTACTGGCAGAACTTGTGTCAAAGCATTCAGCTGTCCGTCGACTGCGGCTACATTAGAGCCATGTATGAGGGTATGAAGAAGGCCTTCGGCCCTAGCGCCATCAAGATCACCCCGTTAAAATCTATCTCCAGCGATATCATTATCACCGACTGTGGAAAGCAGATGGAGAGGTGGGTAGAACACTACCAAGAGCTGTACTCAAAGGAGTCCATTGTTACAGACACAGCGGTGGAAAATACGAGCCCCTGCCCATCATGGAAGAGCTTGATATCCCATCCACCACTGAGGAGCTCAGCAAGGCCATCGACACTCTTGCCAGTGGCAAAGCTCCGGGAAACGATGGTATCCCTCCCGAGGTCATTAAAGCCGGCAAACAGTTCAGCCTCTTTGATCACCTCCACAACCTTCTGCTACAGTGTTGGGAGGAAGGAACCGTGTCTCAGGACATGCGAGACGGCAGTATTATCACGCTGTACAAAAACAAAGGTGACCGCAGTGACTGCAACAATTACCGTGGAATATCCCTCCTAAGCACTGTCGGGAAGCACTTTGCTCGCGTCGTACTGAACAGACTGTGGTTGCTTGCATAACGCGTCTACCCAGAGGCGCAGTGCGAATTCAGGGCTGAGAGATCTACTATTCATATGATCTTCTCGCTAAGGCAGCTGCAAGAAAAATACTGTGAGCATAGACGCCCTATGTACATTGCTTTCATAGACCTGACCAAAGCGTTCGACCTGGTCAGCAGGTCAGGCCTGATCACACTCCTGCAGAGAATTGGATGTCCCCCTAAGCTCCTGAAGATCATCACCTCATTTCACGAGGACACGCAAGGCACTGTTCAGTACGA
>JAJAGP010000621.1:293190-340129 GCA_025084515.1 Ancistrus triradiatus
GGGGAGGGGACTCTTGCTCTTCTTAGCTTACGAAGAAAGTAGAGCCGCTGGTGGGCCTTCTTGGCCAATGATGCAGTGTTGGTGATCCAGGAGAGGTCCTCTGTGATGTGTACACCCAGGAACTTGGTGCTACTTACCCTCTCCACAGCAGCCCCATTAATGGTTAGAGGAGCATGCTGTGTTTGAGTTCTCCTGAAGTCCACAACAATCTCCTTGGTCTTCTCTGTGTTCAGATAGAGATTGTTATGTTTGCACCAAGACGCTAGCTGGCTCACCTCGCTCCTATAGTGTGCCTCATCGTTGTTGCTGATGAGGCCTACCACAGTCGTGTCATCTGCAAACTTAATGAAGAGGTTGGAGGAGTGTGATGGAGAGCAATATGGGATAGCAGAGTGAACGAAGGGGACTCAGCCACAACCCTGGGGTGCCTCCAGTGTTGAGAGTGATGGGCTGGAAAACGGGGGGGGTGGGGGACTTTCTGCCAACTCGTACTGGCCTGTGGTCTGCCGGTCAGGGAAGTCAAGCAGCCAGATCTGAAGGGCCCAATACTGTGTGTAAAGGGGTGATCCTGCATTATTTTTTGTTAAGGTCAGGGACCGTTGACGGTGTTAAAGCCTGAATATTTTTGTTAAAAGAGACAGGCCGTTTGTATGTTTGTTAGCATGTTAAAGGCCCGCTTGATATGATTGTCATGATCTGTTTTTGCGGCGAAGGCTGGGCGTGTCCTCGAATGAAAAGTTAAACATTAGTATGGAATCTCATAGAACCTGCCTTCCAGTGGCTATTTATCGCGGGAGCCGCCGTGAAACTGATTGTCTGTTGCCGTGTTTTAATCATGGTTTTTTGCTTTGTTGTACCTTCCTTATTTGTATTGCGTATATTCTGGTCACACAATTATTTTGTCTAGAGCTGTTTGTTGGTAAAAACAAAAACAAAAACAAAAACCCATATATTATATTAACGTATATATATATAATATATATATATATATTATATATCGATATATATATATGTTTACAGGTTTATATATATTAGTATGTAAAATAAAGGGAACATCTTGAAAACAATTATGTATTGTATGTGTGTGGTATGTACAATATATATATATATATATACCCACATACATAATATATATATCATATCTATATATATATATATTATATATCATATATATATATATTATATATATATATATATATATATATATATATATCTATATATATACACTGCTCAACAAAATAAAAGGGAAAACGTAAACAAAACAACAATATAACTGTCCACAAGCAAACACTGGACTGACAATAATTTCACATGTGGTTGTGCAAATGAATAGACAACAGGTGGGAATTATTGGAAATTTGCACGACCCACTCAATAAAGGAGTGGTTCTGCAGGTGGGGATCACAGACCACTTCTCGGTACCTATGCTTTCTGGCTGATGTTTTGGTCACTTTTGAATGTTGGTGGTGCTTTCCCACTCATGGTAGCATGAGACGGACACTACAACCCACACAAGTGGCTCAGGTAGCGCAGCTCATCCATGATGGCACATCAATGCGAGCTGTGGCAAAAAGGTTTGCTGTGTCTGTCAGCGTAGTGTTCAGAGGCTGGAGGCGCTACCAGGAGACAGGCCAGTGCACCAGGAGACGAGGAGGAGGCCGTAGGAGGGCAACAACCCAGCAGCAGGACTTCTACCTCCGCCTTTGGGCAAGGACGAACAGAAGGAGCACTGCCAGAGATCTGCAAAATGACCTCCAGCAGGCCACAAATGTCCATGTGTCTGCACAAACGGTTAGAAACCGACTCCATGAGGATAGTATGAGGGCCTGACGTCCACAGATGGGGGTTGTGCTCACAGCCCAACACCGTGCAGGATGCTTGGCATTTGCCAAAGAACACCAGGGTTCGCAAATTCGCCACTGTCGCCCTGTGCTCTTCACAGATGAAAGCAGGTTCACACTGAGCACATGTGACAGATGTGACAGAGTCTGGAGACGCTGTGAAGAGCGATCTGCTGCCTGCAACATCCTTCAGCATGACCGGTTCGGCAGTGGGTCAGTAATGGTGTGGGGTGGCATTTCTTTGGAGGGCCGCACAGCCCTCCATGTGCTCGCCAGAGGTAGCCTGACTGCCATTAGGTACTGAGATTAGATCCTCAGACCCCTTGTGAGACCATAAGCTGGTGCGGTTGGCCCTGGGTTCGTCCTAATGCAGGACAATACTAGACCTCATGTGGCTGGAGTGTGTCAGCAGTTCCCGCAAGATGAAGGCATTGAAGCTATGGACTGGCCCGCCCATTTCCCAGACCTGAATCCGATTGAGCAGATCTGGGACATCATGTCTCGCTCCATCCATCAACGTCACGTTGCACAACAGACTGTCCAGGAGTTGGCGGATGCTTTAGTCCAGGTCTGGGAGGAGATCCCTCAGGAGACCATCCACCACCTCATCAGGAGCATGCCCAGGCATTGTAGGGAGGTCATACAGGCACGTGGAGGCCACACACAATACTGAGCCTCATTTTGACTTGTTTTAAGGACATTACATCAAAGTTGGATCAGCCTGTAGTGTGTTTTTCCACTTTATTTTTGTAGTGTGACTCCAAATCCAGGCCTCCATTGGTTAATAAATTTGATTTCCATTGATGATTTTTGTGTGATTTTGTTGTCAGCACATTCAATTTTGTACAGAACAAAGTATTCAATGAGAATATTTCACTGATTCAGATCTAGGATGTGTTATTTGAGTGTTCCCTTTATTTTTTTGAGCAGTGTATATACATATATATAATTAGATAAAGTGAGCAGTGTGTGTGTGTGTGTGTGTGTGTGTGTGTGTGTGTGTGTGTGTGTGTGTGTGTGTGTGTGTGCGCGCATGCGCACACTGTTAGTACCAGGCGCTGGCGCAGACCTCGTCCCTTCTTCCGCAGATGGAGGTGGTGTCACAGTGTGATGTACAGATCCCACTGGAGTCACATACACTCGGCCTCGCATCACAAAACTTACACAACTTGTGCAGTGGGAGCGGACGTACAAAGATGGGACTCGCTAAATCCATGGAGACGGAGACGGAGGGACAATCAGTCAGTCAATCAATCAATCAGTCAGTCAATCAATCAGTCAATCTATCAATCAGTCAGTCAATCAATCAGTAAATCAATCAATCAGTCAATCAATCAATCAATCAATCAGTCAATCAGTTGATCAATACTGAGGACTGATAACTGATCACATCAGCACCAACACTCACTTTACATTACATCTAGGGTTTTTTAAAATATTATCACCCCTATCCACACACACACACACACACACACACACACACACACATACACACACATCAACATCCTGACCTGTTGTGTTTAGGACTGTTCCTCTTTCTTCAGCTTCCTCAGTCTGATCCACCAAATTCTGCCTTGTTTCAGTCTCCACAGAAGAATCGTACGACGCTGAAGGTGAAACAGAACCCATTAAAGAGATTCCTGCAGACGGACTAAAAGCTACAGAAGTCCAGGACCATACAGAAGTGCGTTAGTTACGTGAGCTGAAGATGAGCTGGTGGTTACACTCGTCAGCGCTGCAGGAGCAGATGTAGATCTCCTGACCGAGGTGTGTGTGCCGCTTCATCACACACTCCGTGCTGTTATAATCGTCCAGCATCACGCCATGAAACGCTTCAGACGGAGGGTGGCACACGGTCTCCAGAGTCACGTTCAGACCCTCCCTGTACCTTCAGTATTATAATAATAATAGTAATAACAATAATAATAATAATAATAATAATAATAATAATAATAGTAGTAGTTGACAAAGTGTTGATAAGTGGTTGCTATAGTGTCCCTAATTGTTTCTATGGTGTTGCTAGGTGGTTGCTATGGTGTTGCTATGGTTTTCCAGGCAGTTTCTATGGTGATCCTAGGGTGATGTTATGGTGTCACATGTGCTTGCTATGGTAATTCAGGTGTTTGCTAGATGGTTGCTAGGTGGTTGTTATGGTGTTGCTATGTGGTTGCTAGATGGTTGCTATGGTGTTACTAGGGCATTACATTTACATTTACAGTATTTAGCAGACGCCCTTATCCAGAGTGACTTACAATTGATACATTCTTACAATCCAAGCAAATGTAGGTTAAGGGCCTTGCTTAAGAACCCAACAGTGTCAGCTTGGCAGAGCTGGGTCTAGGAGGAGCCGGACAAAACGTGGCTGAAAATGATGATTGAGGAGAAGGAGCCTGCGGCCGGCCAAGTGCTGGCTTAATGGCAAGGGGCGAACTCGGCCTCAAGTTCTCGCAGGAAGTTCTCGTCCTACCAAGTGTAGCCGGCCCCAACTAGTTTGCTGCATCCTCAACTCTCCACTCTTGGCCTGCCAGAGGATTCGTGCTGACACCAGCACCAGACCGGCCGAGAACATGCCTCCTCTGGAGACCGTCCAGAGTGTCTTGCTCCCTCTGGAAGCCTCCCCGTGTACGTCTGTCACTGAGGATGTAAAGAGCACCACTCCCGTCACTGAGGACATTCAGAGCACCACTTTGCTCGCAAGGGACACCCAGCGCACTGCACCTGACCTGGTCTGTCCTGTTTTTGAACTGCTAGCGCTGTCTAGCTCCAAGCTCGAGCTCATAGTACCTCTTAGTTTTGTTCCTGAGCACATTAGTTCCATTTTTGAGCCATTAGCACCAAACAGTTTAGAATCTGAGCAGTTTAGTCAAGTCAAGTCAAGTCAGATTTATTTATATAGCGCTTTTTAAAATGGAGCATTGTCTCAAAGCAACTTTACAAGTTTAGATTATCTCCTAATAACTACGTCCAATCCCAAATTGAGCAAGCCTAGGGCGACAGTGGCAAGGAAAAACTCCCTAGTTCTAGGAAGAAACCTTGGGAGGACCAAGACTCAAAAAGGGACCCCACCTCCTTGTTCAATCGTAGACGATAAATCTAGAGCGAAACTAAATAATGGAGTTAGTTCGAATAAAAATGTGAAGTATGGCACATCGACATTAGTGGCCCGGGTATGATGGGCTGGAGCTTATGACGGAAGCAGCTTGAGTGGAGCTCCGCCAGATAACCTCATGTGTGGGGCTGGAACTTGCCGGAATACAGCTCGGAGAACCACAGAAAATGTAAATTAGTTGTCTTGATTAAGAGCACAGAGTCTATTAACAATCACTGATGGCCATGTCAAATCATCTGATGCCAAGTGTAGCATGAGAACCCCCCGCAGCATTAGCTAATAGCAGCAATAGCTATAAAGAGAGAACTGGTAAGAACCCATCCAAGAGGGATCCACATGAGACATTGCAACCCCACAGAGGCATAACACAGCAACCCAACGTCTCTGATCACCCATACGACATCTTTGACTATGAAACCCCCCTTCGCCCTTATTCTAAGCAAGGAGCACGAGTCCAGATCACAAGGACCGAAGCCCATTCACAGCCAGACCCGCCCACTCGACACCCCCTCCCGGCGTAGCGGACAAGGCAGGCAGGCCATACATGAACTCCAGACTTCTCCCGCCCCAGTGACCCAGCACATGTAATCCTGGTCTAATCTAGTCAAAGCCTGTGTAAATAGGTATGTCATTAGCCTAGACTTAAACCTTTGGAGATGTCTGAAATCTTGAAGAACGAAAGTGGGAATGTTTATTCCATATTGGGGGGGCCATGTTAGAAATCCTTTCCCCCCGGTGTGACTTTTTTAATTCTAGGAAAAAAAACTAAAAGAATTCCCTGCACTCTGCGAACGGAGTAGACGAGTTGGATTGTAAAACTCTTAAGACTTTTCCCTCAGATAAATGTTTGGGGGCCAGGCCATGTAGAGCTTTCATAAGTTAAAGAAGTATTTTGTAATCAAATGCGGAATTTTGACTGGTAACCAGTGCATGAATGATAGAACAGGAGTGATATATCAAATTTTTCTATTTCGAGTTAGCAACTCGGGCAGCTTCTTCTGAACTAACTGAAGTGTATTTATAGATTTAACTAGAGCAATCCAGTAAGTGAAGGGCCGTTAACAGTAATCCAACCCTGAGTTATAACGCATGAACAAGTTTTTTCTGCATCATTAAAAGAGGCGGATAGTTCTAGTTTATTAGCGATATTACCGGAATTGAAAGAAAGCATGCGGTGAGCTGTCTAATGTGCGAATCAAAGGAGAGATCTGAATCAATGTGACCCCTAATTTTTTACAGACGGACTGGGCAATACTGGAACAGCCATCTAGATTTATGAATAGATGTATCTTCACCTGTCCCCTCTCACAGCCTTGGGGTCCCACTATATAGAATCTTCAGTTTTATCTGAGTTAAGTAAGAGAAAATTAAATAATCCAATCTTTATTTCCTTTACACAATCCTCGATTTTGTTGATGTAAGGCGGTCATTAGGTTTGGCTGATATGTACACTGTGTATCCTCTACATAGGATCAGTGGAAACTAATGCCATGTTTTACGAATAACTGAGCCTAGGGTAGCCATGTACAGAGAAGAATAAAAGCAGCCAAGCCTGACCCCTGAGGCCGCCCATACTTCACTTTTGAGAGCTTAGCCTTAGATTATTTATATGACAAACTTGTAACCCGGGTCATTAAGTAGGATTTTACACCAGAAAGTGCTGAATCCCTTAATAAACCTACAGTATTCTAGTCTGTTTATACAACAATCATGATCTTTATATGTCAAATGCGCACTTAATCTACAGAACAAGAAAATAAACACATCCCTTATCTGAGGACATTACAAGTCCCATTTAGTACCCTAATTAATGCTGTTTTCAGTACTAATGAGGGGCCTGAAGGCCAGACTTGAATGTTTCAAAATTTCATTCCGTGAGGTAACTGCAAGAGCTGCTGATAGATGGCTTTTCTAAGATTTTTGGCAGAAAAATAGATTTGAAATTGGTCTATAATTATATATCACACCAGGGTCCAAGATTGGCTTTTTTAATCAGTGGTTTTGATAACGGCAGAACTTAAAGGATTTGGGCACATAACCTAAGGTAAGTGATGAATTTAAAATAGCTAACAACTCGCTCTATAAAACACTAGTAATACTTGTTTGAGTAACGTGTAGGAATTGGATCTAATAAACATGTTGATGACTTCGACGAGCTGGTCAGTGCGGACAGTTTCAGTTATTAGTATTGAGGGTAAAGATTCTAGTCCTAGATTTACAGCTCATTAACAGATGTCTTCACTAGTGCTGCATCTGGAAGGTTCTGACAGTTTTTGGTGATTGATGACATTGAGTTTTTAATGCCTAATGTTTCCTATCTTATCATTAAAGAAAGTCAATGGAAATCATTTCTGTTAAAATTAACACAGAACAATTAGTCACAAACCTGAGAGAAGAACGCTGAGAGACCTGACGCGAGGATTGCGAGGATCTTGGCAACCCAGACGGATTCTCTCCGCGGTTGCACACAGGACCCACTGCCGTTTCGTAGCTGTTAGCAGCTGAAGATTCCTTGAACATTTTTAATTCCCGATCGCATCTGTATCATAATTATATCGTATATATATAGGTTTTTTTACAAATCTTAATTATTTTATTCTCGTGCCGGCGGATTATATTTTTTTTTTGGCCGCTAAGCGTTATTTGTAACTTTACAGGTATACTCTGCTTGTGTTTGTAGCCATAGCTATTCCCAGAGTTGGGGCCCTCCCTTCTTCGCAGTATGTTGTTTTTTATAACTTTTTTACGTCTTTTCCCACCTTCTTTCTAGACTTAGTTTTTTTGTGACGTTTTTGTATTCACTTGGATTAACGCTTTAATCGAGCATTGCATTGGACCATCGGCTGCAGCTGACCATATCTTAACTCGCACCCCCACAACACCCCGAAGCTAGTACCTTTAATTAATTGTACTAACATGGCTTCTGCTGTGCTTGTTCCCTGTGCCGAGTGTGGCATGTTTAGCTATTCTTCCCCGTCATTAGTGTAAATTTTACTTTTGATATGTGTAGGCTTGTGCCAGTCTGACGGAGAAGATTTGTAGTTTTAGAGTCGCGCATCCAGACAATTAGAGAAGGCTAAGCTCAGCTCCTATCTTACAGTCTGGTGCCCACAGGTGAGTTAGAACCCCGGCAGAGTCCTGCAGCAAGGGAAAGTGGGTGACGGTTTGGCGACGTATTCCGTAAAGGTTAGTCCACGACGAGCACCCTCTTTACCTTTCACGTAACCAACCAGGTTTGCCCTCCCTCAGTGAAACACCCCCTGAGCAGCCTGTTAAAAAGCTCTGGTCATTGGTGACTCTATTGTACGAACAACGTGAAACTTGCTACCCCTTTATGGAACACACCAGCAAGCATAGAGTTCTCTGTATCCCCGAAGTCCCGAGTGGCCGGACATTCTGACGAGTCTTAGTGAACTCGAGAGCTGCAGAATTCTCTAGGATAGTTATTCATGTATGGGCCAATGATTACGCCTTCGACAGTCAGAAGTTACTAAGGGCTAATTGGAGAGTGGTTAGCGTGGGCGATTCCCCGATCTGTACGTGTGCCTCTGGCCCCATCCCAATGGCGGCGAGGTGACCAGCTACAGCAGGTGATTGTCCGCTGAACTGCTGGCTGTCCAAGTGATGCTCTGAAAACAACGTGGGCTATAAGACAACTGGACAGCCTTTGCGGGTAAGCCTGGCCTTTAGGATGGGACGGTGTCCCTCCCACTCGGGAGGGTTCGCTCTCATCTCCTGCAACCTTGCCCATAGTCTTATCTCCCGTTGGTTAGGGCTTACTATCCATAGGCAGGGTCAGCAGAGCAGACAACCGGCTTAACCAACTGTCTGCTGGTAGCCATGCACCGTCCCCAGAACCACATTATTAAACTGTGTCTGTTACCCGCATCTGCCCTAAACGTAAACGCTCTCAAAGAGTCTGTTTTAATAACCTCATTAGTATAACACAGATAGCTCTCCAAAGAAAATAACACCATTAGACTAAAGCTAGGATTACTTCACATTAGATCACTTACAACAAAGCGTATTGTAAAATGAAATGACACTGATAACACGCTTACCACGCGCTCCTCTTCTCACTGAAACTTGGATTAGACCTGATGAAATATTTAGCCTAATGAAGCCTCACCTCCTGGATACAGTCATGCTCATCGCCCTCGTCCTTATTTGGTCAATTTTTTTGACAAAGAGTTTAGGTGTTACAGCTCAATCCCCATTAACAGGCTAATTCTTTTGAAATACTGATTCTTAATGTGACCTGCTCCATCCTTATGGAAGTCAAAAACCACACTCTTTTTCAGCTTATCCACTAGTACCTTACCGCCCTCCTGGTCCTATTCAGAATTTCTTCAGAATTTGCTAACTTTCTTTCCTGCTACTACTGTCAACGATACGCTTTTAAATTGTAGGTTAATTTCAATATCACTTTGACAATGAGAAGATCCACCTTAGAATTGCTTTCGAGCATCTTAGAATCCATGGTATCACTCAGAAGTGATGGGACCAACCCACTGCTGTAATCTACTTTAGATCTAAAATATTAACATTTGGTATCAATATAGATAACTTGAATGTTTACTGGCCAGTACTTTGATTTCAGATCACGATCTTTTAGTATTTTGAGCTATCTCTAATAATTAAATCCTTCTGCCTCGTTATCACACCAAGCGGCACTATCCATCTGATACTCCAGCTTGCGTTTAATTTACAAACTACCAACTTGAAATTTAATACACCTACATAGATCAATCTTCTGAGTGTGTAAATGAACCAATTAGAACTGTATTTCACTCAACCCTGACACACGACTGCCCCTGCTAGGGTCAAATTTATTCAGGGAAACAAAGGCTGCACCATGGTATAATGACCACACCCGTACCTTCAAGCAAAGAACCGGCATTTAAGGCGCAAGTGGAGACATAGTAAATTGGAGGTGTTTAAGATTGCTTGGAGGGACAGCATGGCAGAGTATAAGCATGCCCTCACTAAAGCTAAAGCTGCATACTTCTCTTCAATCATAGAGAAAAATAAGAATAATCCAAGATTTCTCTTTAATACAGTCTCCAAATTAACAAAAAACCCCACAGAAAGTGACTCTCCCGTTTAGTTGTGCTAATGAACTTCTAGCGTCCTGTATCCCTGTTCTTGAGCTGGTTAGCCCCATCTCCGAGTTTGTCGCACCGTTTAGCTCAGCAGGTGAGCATGTTTTCTCCGCAGTTGAACCTGTTTTTCCCATATTAGAGCCTGTTAGCTCCCATTCTGAGTTTGTTGATTCTGTGTCCGCATCATTGACCTTGTATAGTTCCGTACCCGAGCGCACCGTGCTTTCTAGCCTTGTGCCTGGTTTAGTTAGCCCCGTTTCGGAGTGCCATGTGCTCGACAACCCCGAGTCTGAGCGTGTAGCGACTCTCAGCTCTGTGCCAGAGCAGGTTAGCCTCGTCTGGAGGCTTCTCACGCTCGTTTGCTCGGTGACTCAGCCTTTAGCTCCCCTTAGCTTGCTATCTGAGCCCGTTGGTTCCATCTCCAAACTACTAGCACCACCTTGCTCGGTTTCCGAATGCGCCACACTGGTTAGCTCTAGTTCCATGCCTATTGCACCTCTTAAGTCTGTTTCTGACTCAGTTGGCTTTGTATCTGAGTCCAGTAACTCTGTTCCCGCGCAGGTCGTGTCTCCTAGCTCCGTGGATGCATCGTTGGCATCATATAGTTCCGTATTCGAGTGCGCTGCGCCTTGGGATCCCATAGCCGAGCGTGTTAGCCCCGAGTCAGAGGTTGTAAACCCCGTGTCTGCGCACTTCGTACCTTCTGACCTCGTGGGGCAAAAAAGTATTTAGTCAGCCACTGATTGTGCAAGTTCTCCTACTTAGAAAGATGAGAGAGGTCTGTAATTTTCATTATAGGTACACTTCTACTATGAGAGACAAAATGATAAAAAAAATCCAGGAAATCACATTGTAGGATTTTTAAAGAATTCAATTGTAAATCATGGTGGAAAATAAGTATTTGGTCACCCACAAACAAGCAAGATTTCTGGCTCTCACAGACCTGTAACTTCTTCTTTAAGAAGCTCTTCTGTCCTCCACTCGTTACCTGTGTTAATGGCACCAGTTTGACCTTATTATCTGTATAATAGAAACCTGTCCACAGCCTCAAACAGTCAGACTCCAAACTCAACTATGGCCAAGACCAAAGAGCTGTTGAAGGACACCAGGACGAAAATGGTGGACCGGCAACCAGGCTGGGAAGAGTGTGGGAGCAAATCAACTGTGGGAGCAATTGTAAGAAAATGGAAGACATACAAGACCATTGATAATCTCCCTCGACCTGGGGCTCCATGCAAGATCTCATCCCGTGGGGTCAAAATTATCATGAGAACAGTGAGCAAAAATCCCAGAACTACATGGAGGGACCTGATGAATGACCTGCAGAGAGCTGGGACCAAAGTAACAAGGCTACCATCAGTAACACACTACGCCGAGAGGGACTCAGATTCTGCAGTGCCAGGCGTGCCCCCCTGCTTAAGCCAGTACATGTCTAGGCCATCTGAAGTTGCCAGAGAGCATATGGATGATCCAGAAGAGGATTGGGAGAATATCATGTGGTCAGATGAAACCAAAATAGAACTTTTTGGTAAAAACACAACTCGTTGTTTTTGAATGCTGGGTTGCATCCCAAGAACATCATACCTACTGTGAAGCATAGGGGTGGAAAAATCATGCTTTGGGGCTAGTTTTCTGCAAAGAGGGCAGGACAACTGATCCGTGTTAAGGGAAGAATGAAGGGGGCCATGTGTCGTGAGATTTTAAGGCAAAACCTCCTTCCATCAGTGAGAGCATTGAAGATGGAACGTGGCTGGGTCTTCCAGCATGACAATGATCCCAAACACACTGCTCAGGCAATGAAGGAGTGGCTCCGTAAAAAGCATTTCAAGATCCTGGAGTACCCTAGCCAGTCTCCAGACCTCAACCCCATAGAAAATTTGTGGAGGGAGAAAGTCCGTGTTGCCCCGAAATGTCACTGCTCTAGAGGAGAGCTGCATTTAGGAATGGGCCAAAATACCAGCTACAGTGTGTGCCAACCTGGTGAAGACTTACAGGAAATGTTTGACCAGCAAAGGTTATGTTACAAAGTATTGAGTTGAACTTTTGTTATTGACCAAATGCTTATTTTCCATCATAAGTTATAATTAAATTCTTAAAAAATCCTACAATGTGATTTCCTGGATTTTTTTTTCTGATTTTGTCTCTCATAGTTGAAGTGTAGCTGTGTTGAAAATTACAGACCTCTCTCATCATTCTAAGTAGGAGTACTTGCACAATCAGTGGCTGACTAAATACTTTTTCGCCCCACTGTAGACGCACGATTCTGTTTCCGAGTCTGCTAGCCTTGTACAGGGGCCCTATGCTTCGTGTGGTCCTGTACCTGAACCCGTCGCGCTACTTAGCCCTGTTTCTGAGTCAGACGCGCTACCTCGTTCCGTATCTGAGTTCGTAGCGCCCCTTAGTCTCACATCTGGTCCCGTCAGCTATGGATCAGAACACGTTGCGCCACGCACAGTTGCACCCATGCACCGTCCATGACCCAGTTCATCATGGAAACCAGTCAGCTCCTGTGCCAGCACCGAGGAAGTCAACGCCCATGCCAGCACAAAGGAGGTCAGCACCAGTGCCTGTTCCGAGGGAATTTGTGCCTGTACCCCCATCCAGGATGTTTGTTATGGAGACTGTCTTGATGCTTGCCCAGGATACAGGTCACATTTTGAGGCCTTCCCAGAGGCCGTCTGCTCCCGAGAGGCCTTCCCAGAGGTCATCTGCTCCCAAGAGGCCTTCACAGAGGCCATCTGCTCCTAAGAGGCCTTCCCAGAGGTCGTCTGCTCCCGATAGGCCTGCCCACAGGCTCTCTGCTCCCGAGAGGCCTTCCCAGAGGTCATCCACTCTCAAGAGGCCTTCCCAGAGACCGTCCGCTCCTGTGAGGCCTTGCCAGAGGTAGTTCACTCCTGTGAGGTCTTGCCAGAGGCCGTCCACTCCTGTGAGGCCTTCCCAGAGGCTGCCTGTTCCTGTGAGGCCTTCCCAAAGGCCACCAGCACTAAAGAGGCCAACCCAGAGTCCGACAGGGGGACACTAGGGGTTCCTCCCCAGAGGTCCTCCGTTCCAGTGACGACTTTCCAGAGGCTGTGTCCCCCAGAGAGGCCTTCCCAGAGGTCGTGTGTTGTAGAGGGGCCCTGTCTGAGGCCGCCAGTTCCAAAGGGGCCCTGCCTGAGGCTGCCAGTTCCAGAAGGGCCCTGCCTGAGGTCCGCCACGCCAGTAGGGCCTTCCCAGTGGTCCACCTTTCCTGTGCCAGTGCCGAGGCCAGCTGTTCCTGTGGAGCCTTCCCAGAGGCTGTCCTAGGTGTCTCCGCCTTTCCAAAGTCTCCATCTGGCCTCCCACCTCCCACCCGTGTCAGGTGCGATTGACCTGAGAGGAGGGGGGGCTTATGGGACTCCAAGGACGGACCCCTTGGGGGAGGGGTAATGTCAGGATCCGTGCCCTGCCCCCGTTTTTGTGTTCATTTTCTATGACTGTGGGCGAACGGACTTCATCGCCCACAATCCCCCGCATTACTTATCATTGCCACCACAGATTTTCACCAGTTCTTTTTTGTTTTGTTTTTGTGACTTTTGATTCATTGTCTGGACTAACCCGGTTGCGTGGCAGTAGCATTGCCTTCCTTTTCCGATGTTCGGTTGCAGTTTCCATGTCCCATTTGAGTCATGGTTTGTATGTTTTGTATGATTACCTCGTCCTGCATTTCCTTGTTACTAGTCTGGTTTTGTATCTGTTTATGTTCGGCTACCATGCCAGGCTTCATTTGTTAGCTGTTTCTCCTCATTTTGGTGGTTTCCTATTTCTGTTGGATTTTGTTCAATAAATCTTTTATTTAACAGCAACACTGCATCCTCTTCTGCCGTTCCTCACCCTACCCTAACATTTATTAAAATGATGTAACAAGACATGAGTGAATTTTGAAGTAGTGGCTCCACAACATAATTTAAATAGCAACTTGCACTTTCTCCATACAAATTGGTGGCCTTATGATTTTTTTCTATTCTCTCTCTCTCTCTCTCTCTTTCTCTCTCTCTTTCTCTCTCTCTCTTTCTCTTTGTTTGTATTGACATTGTCCCTTGGGATATTTTTAATTCAGTGCATTACACCGATTGAGTAAGTAGTATGATACACAGTATCTGTGTGCAGTGCTGTATGGAGGTGTGGGGGGATCTCATCTTCTTCTGGGAATGATCCTTATTAGTTTGATTATTTATGTGTTTTTCTCTTACCTTATCCTGCAATGCTGTCTGTCTGTCATTATTTTTGTATTGTTTGTCATACTTTTCCCCTTATTTGGTTGTTCTGGGTATTGCCTGTCTGTTGCCGTGTTTTAATCATGGTTTTTGCTTTTTTTACCTTCCTTATTTGTCTGGCGTATAGTCTGGTCATCACAATTATTTTGTCTATATGCTGTTTTGTTTGTAAAATAAAAAAATGTGTGTGTGTGTGTGTGTGCGGTGTTAGTACCAGGCGCTGGCGCAGACCTCGTCCCTTTTTCCGCAGATGGAGGTGATGTCACAGTGTGATGTACAGATCCCACTGGAGTCACACACACTCGGACTCGCATCACAAAACTTACACAACTTGTGCAGTGGGAGCGGACGTCCAAAGACAGGACTCGCTAAATCCACAGAGACAGAGACGGAGACGGAGGGACAATCAATCAATCAATCAGTCAGTCAATCAATCAGTCAATCAATCAATCAGTTAGTCAATCAATCAGTCAATCTATCAATCAGTCAGTCAATCAATCATTCAATCAATCAATCAATCAATCAGTTGATCAATACTGAGGACTGATAACTGATCAGCATCAACACTCACTCTACATTACATCTAGGGTTTTTATAAAATATTATCACCCCTATCCACACAAACACACACACACACACACACACACACACACACATACACATCAACATCCTGACCTGTGGTGTTTAGGACTGTTCCTCTTTCTTTAGCTTCCTCAGTCTGATCCACCGAATTCTGCCTTGTTTCAGTCTCCATAGAAGAATCGTACGACGCTGAAGGTGAAACAGAACCCATTAAACAGATTCCTGCAGCCGGACTAAAAGCTACAGAAGTCCAGGACCATACAGAAGTGCGTTTGTTACGTGAGCTGAAGATGAGCTGGTGGTTACACTCGTCAGCGCTGCAGGAGCAGATGTAGATCTCCTTATTGAGGTGTGTGTGCCGCTTCATCACACACTCTGTGCTGTTATAATCATCCAGCATCACGCCATGAAACGCTTCAGACGGACGGTGGCAGACAGTCTCCAGAGTCACGTTTAGACCCTCCCTGTACCTTCAGAATTATAATAATAATAAAAATAATAATAATAAGTTGCCAAAGTTGCCATCTGCCCCTGAGAGGCCTTCCCAGAGGTCGTCTGATCCCGAGAAGCCTTCCCAGAGACCATCCGCTCTAGTGAGACCTTGCCAGAGGTCGTCCGCTCCTGTGAGACCTTCCCAGAGGCTGTCTGTTCCTTTGAGGCCTTCCCAAAGGCCTCCAGCACTAGAGCGGTCGACCTAGAGTCCAACAGAGGGACTCAAGACCCAGGGTCCGACAGGGGGACACTGGTTCCTAAAGGGGACACTAGGGGGCCTACCCAGAGGTCCTCCGTTTCAGTAAGGCCTTCCCAGAGGCTGTGTGTTTCAGCGGGGCCCTGTCTGAGGTCGCCAGTTCCAGAGGGGCCCTGTCTGAGGCTGCCAGTTACAGAAGGGCCCTGCCTGAGGCCGCCAGTTCCAGAAGGGCCCTGCCTGAGGTCCGCCGCACCAGTGGGGCCTTCCCAATGGTCCACCTTTCCTGTGCCAGTGCCGAGGCCGCCCGTTCCTGTGGAGCCTTCCTAGAGGCCGTCCTAGGTGTCTCCGCCTTCCCAGCGGAAGCTCCCAGACTGTGGAGGGGAGGGTTGGGGGTAGGGGGCTTCATCGCCCACAAAACCCCATGGGACTTATCATGGCTGCCACTGATTTTTGCCGGCTGTTTCTTGTTTTGTTTTTGTGACTTTTGATTCCTTGGCTGGACTAATTGCTGCTGCACACTGCTAGGATTCCGTCTATTTTAGCTCCTCGGTTTCCTAGTTACGTGGCGGTAGCATTGCTTTCCTTTTTCAATGTTCGGGTGCAGTTTCCATGTCCCGTTTAAGTCATGGTTTGTTTTGTAAGTTTACCTCGTCCCGCGTTTCCTTATTCCTAGTCCAGTTTTGTATCTGTTTACGTTCAGCTACCATGCCAGGTTTCATTTGTTAGCTGTGTTTGTCCTCATTTCGATTGTTTACATTCCTATTTCTGTTGGATTTTGTTTAATAAATCTTTTATTTAGCTGGAACACTTCATCCTCGTTTGCCGTTACTCACCCTACCCTAACATTTATTAAAATGATGTAACAAGATATGAGTGAATTTTGAAGTAGTGGCTCCATAACCTAATTTAAATAGCAACTTGCACTTTCTCAATACAAATGTGTGCATTACGATTTTTTTTCTATTCTCTCTCTCTCTTTCTCTTTGTTTGTATTGACATTGTCCCTTGGAATATTTTAAATTAGAAATAGAATAGAATAGAAAGCCTTTATTGTCATTATACGCCGCATACACAGTATACATAATACAATGAGATTGGAAGCTTCTTCTTAAGGTGCACACAGCATAATAGAAAAAAACTAAGACAACTAGTGCAAAAAATATGCAAAAACTGTGCAAAATGTTTCTGTATTGTGTGATATGTCAGTAGTGCAGGTTCCTGTTTAGCATTGTGATGGCTTTGGGAAAGAAGCTGTCCCTGAGTCTATTTGTTTTGGCCGGTATGGACCTGTAGCGCCTACCAGAAGGCAACAGGTTGAAGAGTGGGAAGCTGGGGTGGGTATTGTCCTTGAGAATGTTCCTGGTTCTGGTGAGACAGTGAGAGTTATAAATGGAGTCTAAGGCAGAGAGCAGCCAATGATTTTTTCCGCAGTGTTGGTCAGCCTCTGCAGTCTTCTTCTGTCAGCTTCTGTGCAACTGGAGTGCCACACTGACACAGCATAGGTCAGCAGGCTCTCGATGGTGGAACGGTAGAAGGTGACCAGCAGGCTTGTGTGTAGTTGTTCCTTCCTGAGTACCCTCAAGAAGTGCATTACACTGATTGAGTAAGTAGTATGATACACAACTTAAGCCGAGAGCTTCTGACTGAACTTTGCGGGAGCATTAGCTCACCTTTATGTTTCAGTTAGAGATGCACTTTTGGTTTCGCCCGCTGGATTATTGTTTTCTCTGCGGTTTCGCCTGCTGGATTATTGCTTTTTTGCTGGGGTTTTGCCCCATTGGACTATTAGCCTCTCTGCGATTTAACCTGCCTGGACTATTTCAGACTGTTCTGTTTGCTAAGTTTATTAGCCAGCTATAGCTTCACGTAGCTTCTCTCAGCTGGCTATACCTTCACGCAGCTCCTCTCAGCCGGTTATAGCTTCACATACCTTCTATCAGCCGGCTATAGCTCCACGTAGCTTCTCTCAGCAGGTCATAGCTTCACGTACCTTTCCTCAGCCGGTCCTAGCTTCACCTGGCTTCTCTAAGCCGGCTATAGCTTCACGTAGCTCCTCTCAGCCGGCTGTAGCTCTACGCAGCTCCTCCCAGCCAGCCATAGATTCAAGTAGCTTTCCCCAGCCGGTGTTGCCCTTCCTTCCCCTGCTTTTCGGTTAGCTGTGTTTTTCCTCAGTTGTCGTTCTGCATTATTTGTCTATCATTGTTTGTTATAGCCTTTCTTTAATGTTATCTCTTATTGTTGTCATGTATACCAGTGCTAAGGGTTATTATTATTATTTATTACCATTATCATCATTTATGATTGGTTCCTGATTGGTGTGGCATCTCGTGGCCTTGGGGCCACTCTCCCTCGTTTGTTGTTGTTGTTATCACCTTAGTTCTTCTTCGAGTGCCCAGTTCCTTTGTTACCAGTATTATTATCTTTAGTATTACATTTGTTATGATTGCTATCCTTATTATAATTTACTGTGGGTTTGTGTTGCGTTCTTTTCGGTTGTGGGTTTATTACAGACCTGAGTTGGACCTTTTACAATAAACCTTACCTTGGACTGGGATCTCGCATATTCGCCTGCTCTCTCTCTGAGACCCCCACCTAACAGTATCAGTGTGCAGTGCTGTATGGAGGTGTGGGGATCTCCACTTCTTCTGGGAATGATCATTATTAGTTTGATTATTTAGGTGTTTTTCTCTTACCTTATCCTGCAATGCTGTCTGTCTGTCATTATTATTTTTGTATTGTTTGTCATACTTTTCCCCTTATTTGGTTGTTCTGTGTACTGCCTGTCTGTTGGCGTGTTTTAATCATGGTCTGGTCATCACAATTATTTTTATATGCTGTTTTGTTTGTAATTAAAAAAAAAAATACATAAAGTGAGTATTCTGTGTGTGTGTGTGTGTGTGTGTGTGTGTGTGTCTGTGTGTGTGTCTGTGTGTGTGTCTGTGTGTGTGTGAGTGTGCGCTGTTAGTACCAGGCGCTGGCGCAGACCTCGTCCCTTCTTCCGCAGATGGAGGTGATGTCACAGTGTGATGTACAGATCCCACTGGAGTCACACACACTCGGCCTCGCATCACAAAACTTACACAACTTGTGCAGTGGGAGCGGACGTACAAAGATGGGACTCGCTAAATCCACAGAGACAGAGATCAATCAGTCAGTCAATCAATCAGTCAATCAATCAATACTGAGGACTGATAACTGATCACATCAGCACCAACACTCACTCTACGTTACATCTAGGGCTTTTATAAAATATTATCACAGCTATCCACACACACACACACACACACACACACACACACACACACACACATCAACACCCTGACCTGTGGTGTTTAGGACTGTTCCTCTTTCTTTAGTTTCCTCAGCCTGATCTACCGAATTCTGCCTTGTTTCAGTCTTCATAGAAGAATCGTACGACGCTGAAGGTGAAACAGAACCCATTAAATAGATTCCAGACTAAAAGCTACAGAAGTCCAGGACCATACAGAAGTGCGTTTGTTACGTGAGCTGAAGACGAGCTGGTGGTTACACTCGTCAGCGCTGCAGGAGCAGATGTAGATCTCCTGATCGAGGTGTGTGTGCCGCTTCATTACACATTCCGTGCTGTTATAATCGTCCAGCATCACGCCATGAAACGCTTCAGACGGAGGGTGGCACACCGTCTCCAGAGTCACGTTCAGACCCTCCCTGTACCTTCAGAATTATAATAATAATAATAATAATAATAATAATAATAATAATAATAATAATAGTAATAGTAATAGTAATAATAATAGCAATAATAATAAAAAAATAAAATAAATAATAATAATAATAATAATAATAATAATAATAATAATGGTTGCTATGGTGTTGCTACGCTGTTGCTATGGTGTTGCAGGTGTTATGGTGTCCCAGGTGGTTTTGTGGTATTTCTGGTGGTTGTTAGGTGGATGTTATGGTGTCCCAGGTGGTTTTGTAGTATTTCTGGTGGTTGCTAGGTAGTCGCTAAGTCATTTCTATGTAGCTAGTATAGTTTTCCATGGTGTTCCTATGGTGTTGTTAGGTGGTTACTAGGTGGTTGGTTAAATGGTGTTGATGTGGTGTTGCTAGGTGGTTGTTATCGTGTCTCAGATGGTTGCTAAGGTGTTGCTATGCTGATAAGAAGTGGTTGCTATGGTATCCCAGGTGGTTGCTAAGGTGTTGCTAAGTGGTTTCTATGAGGTTATCTATAATAAAAATAATAATAATAATTATTATTATTATTAGAATTAATATAATAATAATAATGTAATTCATATCAGTCATAATAATAATAATAATAATAATAATAGTAATAATAATTACTATAATATTATTAATAATGTAATTTATATCAGTAGTAATAATAATAATAAGAATAATAATAATAATAAAAATGTATTATAAAATAATAATGCAACCAATAATAACAATAATAATAATAATACAATTATTAATAATAATGATAATAATAATAACTCTAATCATAATAATACAATAACATATAATAATAATAATAATAATAATAATAATAATAATAAAAATAATAACAAAAATAACATTATCAACAACAACTACAACAACAACAATAATAATAATAATAATAATAATAATAACAACAGTAATAATAATAACAAAATTAGTAATGATAATAACAATAACAATAATAATATCATTAATAACATTAATAATAATAATAATAATAATAATAATAATAATAATAATAACAATAATGTTAATAATAATAATAATAATAAAAACAAAACCTAAATTAATAATAATAATAATAATAATAATAATAATAATAATCCAATAACCTAATAACCTGAGATATTTCATGTTTTATTCTGGTTTGCTTCATTTCATTTCTTAATAAACATCCATTCCTGTTCCGTTTCATCGGACACTGAAAAGACGTTCTGTTAGAGAGGATATCAAGGGATTTAGTGATTCAGGTGTTATTTTGGTCCTTTCTTCCTCTGTCCTAAGGTGCGGAACAGTATGGGCTCGGCCATCACTTCTGGACAGGGTTATATCATGAGGCTTCTTTTTAGCAAAGTAACGTTTTAAGTGGTATTTGTTGACGTCACTCTGTACTGCAGTGTTTGTGTGTGTGTGTATGTGTGTGTGCTCGCTGTTAGTACCAGGCGCTGGCGCAGACCTCGTCCCTTCTTCCGCAGATGGAGGTGATGTCACAGTGTGATGTACAGATCCCACTGGAGTCACATACACTCGGCCTCGCATCACAAAACTTACACAACTTGTGCAGTGGGAGCGGACGTACAAAGACGGGACTCGCTAAATCCATGGAGACAGAGACGGAGACGGAGGGACAATCAGTCAGTCAATCAATCAGTCAGTCAATCAGTCAATCAGTCAGTCTATCAATCAGTCAATCAATCAATCAATTAATCAGTCAGTCAATCAGTCAATCAATTAGTCAATCAATCAATCAGTCAATCTATCAATCAGTCAATCAATCAATCAATCAATCAATACTCATCAAAGACTGGTGTAAATAAAATGTAAACAATAGCGTCCTTACCATATATGGGTAGAACAGTCGCCATGGAAACGAGCAGCACTGCGCAGCACAATACAAAAATGCTGAACCGCTCCATTAGCATGAGCATGAGTATTAGTGTTACCCACTCTTAATTATGTTGACCTGGTACTCTCCATCTATATATACTCAGAAACTCCTCCTGTAGCACACACACATGCACACACACGTTTAATGCTGTGAGTCAGAGTCTGACACCAGACAAGACGACTAAAATATGTCTTTATTGTGCAATGCCACGGCGAGACAGGGCCCACTCTAGACGCATAAAACACACACACACACACACACACACACACACACACACACACACACACACACACACACACACACGGGGTCATGTAACTAACACACACACACACACACACACACACACACACACACACACACAGGATCATATGGAGTTCATTACCCAGATGATTGAGAGTTCTGAAGTTCCAACCTTAACTCATCCAAACACTTTGTGATTGTGTGACCCAGACCAGGGAACCGAGACAATAAAGACCCAAAGTGTGAGCCAGACCAGAGAACCGAGACAATAAAGACCCAAAGTGTGACCCAGACCAAGGAACTGAGACAATAAAGACCCAAAGTGTGACCCAGACCACAGAACTGAGACAATAAAGACCCAAAGTGTGACCCAGACCAGAGAACTGAGACAAAAAATGACCCAAAGTGTGACCCAGAACAGAGAACCGAGACAATAAAGACCCAAAGTGTGAGCCAGACCAGAGAACCGAGACAATAAAGACCCAAAGTGTGACCCAGACCATGGATCTGAGACAATTTAAAGACCCAAAGTGTGACCCAGACCAGGGAACCGAGACAATAAAGACCCAAAGTGTGACCCAGACCAGGGAACTGAGACAATAAAGACCCCAAAGTGTGACCCAAACCACCGAAACTGAGACAATAAAGACCCAAAGTGTGAACCCAGACCAAGGAACCGAGGGACAATATAGACGACCACAGTGGGACCCAGACCAGGGAACCGAGACAATAAAGACCCAAAGTGTGACCCATACCAGGGAACTGAGACAATAAAGACCAAAGTGTGACCCAGACCACATAACTGAGACAATAAAGACCCAAAGTGGTGAACCCAGACCAGGGAACCGAGGACAATAAAGACCCAAAAGTGTGACCCAGACCAGATCCAAGATAACAAAAAATTTGGGGTGTGACCCAGGCCCAGGGAACCGAGACAAAAAAACTTGGTGTTGTTGATATCCCAGCCAGGTTTAACCTATACATAAAATGACCCAAAGTTTGACCCAGGCCAGGGTACTGAGACCGTAGACAATAAAGACCAAAGTGTGACCCAGACAGGGAACCGAGACAATAAAGACCCAAGTGTTGACCCCCAGACCCAGGAACTGAGACAATAAAGACCCAAAGTTGTGACCCAGACCAAGAACCGAGACAATAAAGACCCAAAGTGTGACCCAGACCATAGAACCGAGACAATAAAGAACCCCACAGTGTGACCCAGACCAGGGAACCGAGACAATAAAGACCAAAGTGTGACCCAGACCAGGGAAACTGAGACAATAAAGACCCAAAGTGTGACCCAGACCACAGAAACTGAGACAATAAAATACCAAAGTGTGACCCGGACCAGGGAACCGAGACAATAAAGACCCAAAGTGTGACCCAGACCAGGGGAATCCCCAAGATAACAAAAAACTTGGGGTGTGACCCAGGCCAGGGACCGAGACAATAAATTACCCCAAGTGTGACCCAGGCCAGGGTAAACCGAGACAATAAAGACCAAAGTGTGACCCAGACCAGGGAACCGAGACAATAAAGACCCAAAGCGTGACCCAGACCAGGGAACTGAGACAATAAAGACCCAAAGTGTGACCCAGACCAGAGAACCGAGGACAATAAAGACCCAAAGTGTGACCCAGACCAGAGAACCGAGACAATAAAGACTCACAGTGTGACCCAGACCAGATAACCGAGACAATAAAGACCCAAGTGTGACCCCAGACCAGGGAACTGAGACAATAAAGACCCAAAGTGTGACCCCAGACCACAGAACTGAGACAATAAAGACCCAAAGTGTGACCCAGACCAGGGAACAGAGACAATAAAGACCCAAAGTGTGACCCAGACCAGGGAACCGAGACAATAAAGACCCAAAGTGTGACCCAGACCAGGAATCCAAGATAACAAAAAACTTGGGGTGTGACCCAGGCCAGGGAACCGAGAAAACAAAAACTTCGTTCTGGACCAAAACCTTGACCTGGAATGCTACCGGGAAGATAAATGAAGGGAAATAAAAACATACAGACTGAATTTAACTGAACCGAACAAAACTGGCATTGCTCCAAGACCTGGTTGTGAACCAAATGAACCTGAAAGTACAGCAGGACTAAAGTGAACTTTCCTCCACATCTGAATTCTTGCTTACGGTGGTAAAATTCCACATGTGGTCACCTCTATGGATGCCGAAGTGTGTCAGAGTCAGTCTGGCAGGCTATTCGTGGTTCAGTGGGTTTTTCTTGTAAATGATCTACATCATGACAAACGGGTCACATCAGTCAGCTCTGAAACACCACAGTTTCAGATATGGCCTGTTAGCCACAGCGTACAGGGTGTACAGTCCCAGCATTCGAGTCCAACATTAACGTGGTATGGGTTACATGTTTATCCTGAAATTACACAGATCAAGCAGCAATGTTTAGATATTAAAGTCTTTCACTACAGTTACTCAACAACATGTGGATGTACCTGAGTGAGGGGAGGTCAGTCAGGGTATCATCCTCCAGCACTGAAACACAGACCAAAAATGTGGCCCATCCAGAGCATGCTTATGCCTGCACCGTTTCGTCTGTAGGGATCATTATTAGAAATGAATATTTCTCAGAAAATTACAGACAAATAATTACAAAAGTTAATACTAATAATAATAATAATAAAAATAATAATAATAATAATAATAATAATTATTATTATTATTATAATACTATTATTTAGAGAATTAAATGTTAAAAGGAACGTTTTAAAAGGAAAGCTGTAAGTTCTGATTTTTTTCATTTTACAAGAATAAGGTGATGTTTTAATTTAAACTTATGATAAACATATCAACTTTACTACTATAATATCAGAACTTTAGAACTTTTTTTTGCAATATCATTATGCTTTATTAGGAAAATCTATGATATTATGACTTGATTCCCATAAAATCACAACTTTATTTATTGTAATATTACAAGCTTATGACTTTATTCAAAAATATAACATTTATTTAAAAAATATGACTTGTGATATCACATTTATTACGTGATTATTGTTTTGAATGTTTTTTTTTAACATTTCAGCTTGATTTCCATAATATCAGATCCTACAACTTTTCCATTCAAAATATCAGTTTATTACTATTTTTTATTATATTATATATTATATTTTATTATATTTTTATTATATGCATTATATGTGTGTGTGTGTGTGTGTGTGTGTGTGTGTGTGTGTGTGCTGTTTGTACCAATATTGTCAATTGTATAATATATTAATTACTGTGATGTTATTCTTGTAATATCAGTATTAATGAACGTCATTTTAAGACTTAGGACTGTAACTGCTAGACCTTCATCCTGTAAGAGCAAAAATTCAGATTTTATAATTTAATAATGTGTGTGGTGCGTTGTGTGACGTTGTGCCATGTGTTGTGGAAACGTCTGCTGAGTGTCTAGTTCAGAAAATTCACTATATGCCAAACCACAACAGCATGAAAACATCCAAACAACATTCCATCTTCTCCTCACTCTGTAACGAATCCTAACATCTGGATCTGATCAGTAACACACACACGCGCATACACAAACACATACATGCACGCACAAACACACACACACACACACGTATCATTTCCCTGAAATGCAGGCATTAAAATACAGTCGTCTGAGAATGAAGACGCTCAACAGCATCAAGTCTAGACTTTTACCCAACTTACTCTCACTATTAGTATCTCTCTCTCTCTCTCTCTCACTCACACACACACAGACACACACACACACACAGTTTCATCTTTATTTCCAGCCTTTACTTCCAGCACATTAATGTGAAAAAAGTTTATGACTTCCTGAGGAAAAACACTTACGTTCTAAAGAATTAAGTAACATTTATTGAACAATTAAAGAAAAGTTGCGGAAGTATTAACCCTGTCAAGGCTTGCCCTGGGCGCCAAGGCGATCAGGGCCGCAGCAATTGTGGTGCTTCGCCGGACTACAGAGCACCCGAAGGAGAAGCTAGGGCCCTTAAATGGATTGTTTACAGCCGCAAAGGACTGTATTTCAGCAGGGTCCTAGCTCTCAGACGTTGCGGGATATTATAATGGGGTATCTCTTCTGACTGCTCGGTTCGCCAATAAACATGGAGATGGCAGGTTACCACGTTGCCTTGGTTCAGTCAGTCTGGGTTGTGCTGCCAGATAAATTTTACAGTATTTCCCCTGCTAGTGGGAAGCTGGAGTCCACCAGTCTCTCAGGTGTCCCTGCATTCGCCTGTAAATTGTGGGATCCCCAGCTCACCTGCTGCTGGAAGGGACTGGTCAAGCACCAGTTAGCCCAGTATTTGAGCATGCTGACTCAGTATTTGGGCATGTTAGCTCTGTTGAACCGTTAGCGTCCTGTAGCTCGGTATCTTAGCACGTTAGCTCAGTAGTCGAACATGTTAGCTTCGTATCTGGGTCTGCTAGCTCAGTACCTGAGCTGATAGTGCCCAATAGCCCAGAATCTGAGCACACTAGCACCATATCTGAGCATGCTGTGCCCCTTAGTTTTGTACACGAGCATGTTAGCTCCATACCTGAGTTGGTTAGTTTCATGTTAGTATCGTTAGCACCACCTGGCCCTGTATCTAAGCCCGCCATGCCCCCTAGTTCTGTAGCCCAGCAGGTTAGCTCCGTACCTGAGTGCGTTGGTTCCATGTCCGAATCATTAGTGCCGCCTGGCTCTGTATCTGAGCCCGCCGCGCCCTCTAGTTCCAAAACCAAGCATGTTAGCTCCATGCCTGAGTTTGCTTGTTCCGTGTTAGGATCGTTAAGACCACCTGGCTCTGTATCTGAACCCGCCGTGCCCCCTAGTTCAGTAGCCAAGCATGTTAGCTCCATGTCAGAATTCGTTAATTCTGTGTCTGAATCGTTAGCGCCGCTTGACTCTGTATCTGAGCCTGCCGTGGCCTATAGCTCCATATCCGAGGATGCTTTAGTTTTGCATCTGAGCATGTTAGCTCGACTTTTGAGCATGTTAGCCTCGCATGTGAAATATGCACATCGGCATTAAGTGGAATGGATATGATGGGGCTGGAGCTGATGACGGAAGCAGTTTGAGTGAAGCTGAAGCAGATGAACATTATGTGTGGGGCTGGAATGGGTAAGTTCTGAGAGAAAACAGAAAGAGTAATTAGTTATTGATTAAGACACAGTTTCTATTAAGAATCATTGATGCCATGTGTAGCATGAGACCCCGGCAGCATTAGCTATAGCAGCATAGCTAGAAAGATGAGAACCGGATGGTAACACAGCCAAGAGGGATCACATGAGACATCGGCAACCCCAAGGGAGGCAGAAGACAGCCACCCACCATCTCTGATCACCATAAGACTCTTTGACTATGAACCCCCAGCTCTGCCCTTATTCTAAGGCAAGGATGCATGAGTCAAGATCACGAGGACCGAAGCCCAGTTCAGGCAGACCACCCACCCAACACTCCCAGCTAACGGACAAGGTAGGCAGGCCAGACATGACTCCAGACTCCGGCCCCAGTGACCCGAGCCATGCATCACGGTCTAAATCTAGTCATAAGCCTGCTCAAATAAGTATGTCTTTAGCCTAGACTTGGAGAGTGTCTGAGTCTCGAACGAAAGTGGGTAGTTTATTCCATAGTTGGGGGGCCATGTATGAGAAAGCCTTTCCCCCTGCTGTGACTTTTTTAATTCTCTGAACTAAAAGAAGTCCTGCACCCTGCAAACGAAGTAGACAAACTGGATTGTAAAACTCTAAGAGTTCACTGAGATAATGTGGGGCCAGGTCATGTAGAGCTTTATAAGTTATAAGAAGTATTTTGTAATCAATGCGGAATTTAACTGGTAACCAGTGTAGTGCTGATAGAACAGGAGTGATATGATCAAATTTTCTAGTTCGAGTTAGCACTCGGGCAGCTGCATTCTGAACTAACTGAAGTTTATTTATAGATTTACTAGAGCATCCAGTAAGTAAGACATTACAGTAATCCAACCTTGAGGTTATAAACGCATTAACAAGTTTCTCTGCATCATTAAAAGAGAGGATATTTCTAAGTAGTTTAGCGATATTACGTAATTGAAAGAAAGCAATTTAAGTGATGCTGCTAATGTGCACGACCCCTAAGTTTTTTACAGACGGACTGGGCAATACTGGACAGCCATCTAGATTTAGGATAGATGTAGCCAACCTGTCTCTCACAGCCCTGGGTCCCACTAACAGAACCTCAGTTTTATCTGAGTTAAGTAAGAGAAAATTAAATAACATCCAACCTTTTATTTCCTTTACACGGTCCTCAATTTTGTTGATTGTTAGGCTGTCATTAGGTTTGGCTGATATGTACAACTGTGTATCACCTGCATAGCAGTGGAAGCTAATGCCATGTTTACGAATAACTGAGCCTAGTGGCAGCATGTACAGAGAGAATAAAAGCGGGCCAAGCACTGACCCCTGAGGCACGCCATACTTCACTTTTGAGAGCTTAGACCTTAGATTATTTATATGAACAAACTGATACTGGTCGGTTAAGTAGGATTTAAACCTAGAAAGTGCTAATCCCTTAATACCTACAGTATTTTCTTGTCTGTTTAGTAAAACATCATGATCTATAGTGTCAAATGCTGCACTTAAATCTAAGTTAACAAGAAAAGAAACACATACCTTATCTGAGGACATTAACAAGTCATTTAGTACCCTAATTAATGCTGTTTCATTATTATGATGGGGCCTGAAGTCAGACTGAAATGTTTCATAAATATCATTACTTTGGAGGTAACTACAGAGCTGCTGATAGATGGCTTTTTCTAAGATTTTGGACAGAAATGCTAGATTTGAAATTGGTCTATAATTAGATATCACACAAGGGTCAAGCTTTAAGGGTCAAGCTTTTTTAATCATTGGTTTGATAACGGCAGACTTAAAGGATTTGGGCACATATCACTTCTTTGAGTAAACGTGTAGGAATTGGCTCTAGTAAACAAGACTTGCGCATGTTAGCATCATGGTTGAGCACCCTAGTCTCATAGTTGAGTACATTAGCTCGGTGTTTGAGTTGGTGGCGCCGCCTGGCTCTGTTTCTGAGCCCGCCGTGCCCTGTGGTTTTGTATCCGAGCATGTTGATGCTGTACCTGAGTTATACGTTGGTTCTGTGTTAGAACTGTTAGCGTCACCTGGTTCCGTGTCCAAGCATGCTGCACTCCATAGATTCGTAACTGAGCATGTTGGTTCAGAATCTCAATTCGTTGGGTCTGTCGGTGTGCCAGTGGTATCATACAGTTTCGTATCCAAGCGTGCCGTGCCCTCTGGTTCTGTAGTCAAGCATGTTAGCTCCGATCCTGAGTTTGTTGGTTCTCTGTGTGAATCGTTGGCATCGTATAGTTCCGTATCTGAGCGTGCCGCGCCTCTTGGTTTTGTGTCTAAACATTTTAGCTATGTATCAGAGTTTGTTAACTCTGTCTCCTTGCATGTCGCGCTACATAGTCCCGTATCTGAGTTCGTGGTAACCTGTAGTGTTGTACCTGTTCACGTTAGCTCTGTTTCCGAGCACATCGGGTCTCTTAGTTATGTGCCTGAGAACAATGCGCCACCTAGTTCTGTACCTGAACAAGAAGTGACTTTCAGTATGTTATCATGCTGTATGTTACCGTGAGGCTGGATACAGTCTGGAGGCCAAAAGGAGAAGCTAGGGCCCTTGAATGGATTGTTTACAGCCGCGACTATATTTAAGCAGGGCCCTAGCTCTCAGACGTTGTGGGAAATTATATCGGGGTATCTCTTCGGACTGCTCGGTTCGCCCACGAGTTGCGGAAGCCCATTCATGTTGTCAGTGTCGCAGAAGCCCGCTTATGGATGGATGTTGTTGTATTTGTGTTGTGACTATACTTTTGTGTTCTTCCATAAAGCCCATTTGTTTCTGCGCTCGTGTAACGGAGTTAAAAATGCACCAACATATTATTTTCATTACTGTTTTATATTAATATTTTATTTTATAATGTGATGTGAATTTTATCGTCTTTGGGGTATTTTATTTTGACAAGCCGGAAATGTTCTGCGCTCCCGCGAACGTTATACTGGGCTGCGCTATGTTCCTTCCTGCGGTCTTACACTGATGAGGGTAAGTTCGTCTCCGTAGTATTTTATTTATCTTGATTATTTAATGTTACAATTTTGGTCTTATGTTCATATATGTTGTGTAAAACATATCCAAAGTTACAGTGATAACGTAATTGTGTGTTTTGGATTATATAAAGACAGTTTTAGAAAGGAAAAGAAATAATGGCTGTAGTTGGTCTCCATTTTGCTTTTAGTAACTGTAACCCAATACGGCAGCCATTTTACCAAGACGTTCTATTTATAGGGAGCCAGAATGTGCCCGGTGTGCGTGCGAAGACTTAAATTGTGATTTTTATGTCTTCCACAGGTATGTTCATTTAATTTGAAATGTGAAATAATTATCTTTGTTAATTATATCTGTTAATCATATTTGTTTATTATATAAAAGAAAGTTCACATGATATATATACTGTGTAGAATATCACGACTGGTGTATGTTTATATTAATATGCTTCCCCCTTCACACAGTGCGGTCTTACACTGATGAGGGGAGCCAGAATGTGCCCGGTGTGCGTGCGAAGACTTAAACTGTGATTTTTATGTCTTCCACAGTAAACTTGATAACCCTCACTCTGTGTTCTGTTATTTGTATACGGGTGGCTGACGAAGTCGCATCTGTTAAACTGGTGCCGTGACCTGTCGGATCTTTGAATCAGCTCTACACCGATCACCGTGGTTGCCCTCCTGCACTCCCAAAGTCTCGCCTAGTCCTTCAGTTGGTTCGCCTCAGTGGTTGGTGTTGTAGTAAGGACGTTTTAGCACACTATACTAGTGTGCTGTTGTTTTTCCGTTTTGGACAGTTTTTTAAATTTATTTATATACACAACGCAAGTGTTCACAACTAACTGAGTACAATGGATGAGTTTACTACACCTGTTTTGCCTAAGGGTAGAGGGTTATGGATAAGATGTGATGATCATGGTGGTAATGTGGGTCGTCCGACTCTTACATCTGATAGTGTTATTACTGGACCGGGTGTGGGTCGTGGGTTTTCTCGTGTTAGTGGGTTTCCTGGAGAAAACATGCTAACCTCCACTCCCATAAGTGATGTTAATGCTATTCACCAGCTTACAGACATGGTAGGACAATTAGGTGTTCAGATTGGTGACTCTATCGTTGCTAATGTCTGCTGGTGTTGTCAATGTGTCCAGTAATAAGCAGACATCTTCTACCACCCAGTCTACTCAGTGTAATTCTACCAATTGTGATTCCCCTCATGTAACTGTACATGTTGCCCCTGACAGAGACCTTGCTTTATTTAAAGGTGACGATACTGACAAATTCTCAGTCCAGGACTGGATTGAAATGACTAGGATTTTCCTCAAGAAAACAGGTACTCCAGTACATGAGCAAGCAGAAGAAATCGCTAGTCACCTGAGGGGCAAAGCCAGGGACGTTGTAAAGATTGCCCTACGTGGGGACCCTGATATGGCTGGTTCCAAAAAGCTTGCCCTGATATATATGTTGTTCTTCTTCGTTATTTTGGTGATACCCCCTCGTGTCTTCCCTTGGCAGATTTTTACGCCACCCTGCCCCAGGCCAAAGAAAACCCAGTCGATTACTGGATAAGACTGAACAAGGTTGCTGATCGTGCATTGGCAGGTTTGCAAAGGCAAGGGACTGAGGCAAGTGATTTGAATAATGAGGTAGCTATCATGTTTGTGAAGCATTGTCCAGACCCAGATCTGTTATCCACCTTTAAGTGGAAACCAATACATGAGTGCTCAATGAGTGACGTGCAGCTAAGAAATGATAATTATCAAAGGGAGTCACGGGCAAGTATGACTTCTTCCAGTGCTCCACGACTTGAAATTCATGCTGCTAAAGTCGCTCAGGACCAGTCCTGTCTCCTGTCAGCGACCCAACCAACAGCGAAGCAGTGCCCCCAAGTCTGTAGTCACCCTTTCTCTCCTGTTGTTCCGCTCCACTCTATGCATCCCCCCAAGTCTTCTTCTCCTGCAGTTCATGTTTCGTCTTGTAAAACATCAGGCCTACCTAGTTCTGCTTCAGTTCCAGTGGTGGCTCAGAACGCGCAGCAATCGGAGGAGAGGCTTCTCAGCTGGATGATTGAAATGTTTCAGGAGGTGATGAGTAAAGTGCAGTTTCCTGCTTCCCAAGCTGCTGGTGGTGGTCCTACCCGTGCCCGTCAGAGACGCAACAAAGAGTCGGCTTGCAAAGTTTGTGGTGAAGCCAGCCACACGACTATCTCACACTGCATGTCAATGACTCTGTTTTGGGTGCTTTGCCCCAGGCCACACAAAATTACAGTGTCCAGCCAATGCTCCCAAGTCTCCTCCTTCCCCATCCCAGGGAAACTGAATGACCTGTATTCGGAGGGAGGCAGTATGGGTCTAGAGACTAACTCCCATAGTGAAGTGCCATCTGATGCCGAGTCCGTCTATTATTCTGCTGTGGCCTCTTCTTCCAGTCACGAAGTAGTAGTGTATCAAAGTATTCACTAAGTTCTTAGCAGTGACAGTCTTTTCTACATGCCTGTGACAATTGGCGGCTCAGTCAAAATGGGTGGAATGCTGGATAGTGGTTCCATGGCCTGCAGCATGGGTGAAGTTGCCGAAGAAAGGCTGAGACAGGCCGACATGCTTACAAATGTGACAGTGTTGACAGTGGATGTGGTTCTGGTTGGTTGTGGCGAGCTCCGTGTTAAGCCTAAGTGTGCTTTTGACCTAGAGATAGAGGTCTATGGCTGCAAAATGCTAGTCCCCACACTTGTTGTCCAGGGCCAACATGACGACATCATCCTGGGAGCAAATGTTATTAAGCATCTATTAAGACAATCTAAAACATGCGAGTCATATTGGCAAACAGTGTCCGGTCCTTGCTCTTCAGCAAACCATGATTCAATGCAGTTTCTGTCCATGCTCTCTGGCCTAAACCCTTGGCAAGGTGTTACAGTCCCAGACAAAGTCGGCACAGTGAGGTCAAACTCCGCCGCTTGCATTGAACCGGGTCAGGAGTATCTCGTCTGGGGTAGTCTACCCAAATATACGGTTGTGTCTCCTGGTAGCACAGTGTTGACCGAGCCAACCTCTGCACGCTCTGCTCCCAGAGGTGTCATTTGTTGCAAAGCTTGTAACTCATCTGTGGGGTGATAGGTGGGTTCCCCTGAAGCTTATCAATACTTCCAGTAATCCTGTGACTATTAGACGTAATGCAAAGCTAGCAGATGTGTATACGTGTGTCGCACTTGAGGACATTCATGGGGCCGAGCAGTCTAGTACAGTACTAACCAGCAGTGCCACGTCCGCGATGCAATCTGCAGCCAACATTGAGTGTGTGAAAGAACAGCTTAGCTCCTTAGGGCTCTCTACTGTAGATGTTGACTCATGTGAAGTGTCAGATGTGTATAAGCAGAGATTGGCAAATCTTGTGTTACAATATCAGGATGTCTTTTCACGCCACCATCTAGATTGTGGTGAAGCGAAGGGCTTTGTGCACCGAATACACCTTTCTGACAACAGAACCTTCAGCCTTCCTTACCGGCGTGTCCTGCCTAGCCAGTATCATAAGTTGCGCCAAGTGTTGAGTGAGATGGAAGAAAAAGAGATCAAAAGAAAGTCCACTAGTGAGTATGCGTCGCCACTAGTGCTAGTAAGGAAGAAGAATGGCGATCTCAGTATTTCTACTGATTTTCGCTGGCTCAACAAGAGAACACTCAAAGACGCTCATCCGCTTCCTCATCAGACAGACTGCTTGGCAGCTCTTGGAGGCAATTGTCTGTTTAACACCATGGACTTGACGTCCGGCTTTTATAACATGCCGCTTTGTGAAGAGGACAAGAAGTACTCTGCCTTCACTACTCTCATGGGCCATTATGAGTATAATCGTCTGCCATAGGGCCTCTGTAACAGTCCAGGAAGTTTTATGAGGATGATGACCAGCATTTTCGGAGATCAAAACTATCTGAGTTTGCTGTGCTACTTAGATGACCTCTTGGTCTATGCGCCTGATGAGGACACTGCGCTTAAGCGCCTTGAAATGGTGTTTGACAGATTGCGTGGTCACAACTTGAAACTAGCACCTAAGAAATGCTTTTTCCTGCAACGGTCTGTGAAATTCCTAGGCCATGTCATTGATGAGTGTGGTGTTTCTACGGACCCTGGAAAAATTGAGGCTATCGCCAGCATGTGCTGTGCCGATCTTATGGAGCCCGATGGCGTGACACTTTCCCAAAAACGGCTCAGATCATTCCTGGGGATGGTAAATTACTATCAGCACTTTGTGCCAACGTACCCTGCCATAGCCAAGCCCTTGTTCGAGCTCCTGAAGGGTGAGAAGAGGAAGGGGAAAAACAATCAGTCCAAGCTCCAGTACAAGAAGTTGTCCGCTGCTGATTGGTCAACTGCACATGTTCAAGCCTTTGAGCGCCTAAAGGAGAGTTTAATAAATGCCGTGGTCCTGACCCACCCTGATTTTTCCTGTCCCTTAGTGCTTTCTACTGACGCATCGTTGGATGGGATAGGCACAGTTTTGTCTCAAGTCAAGGACGGAGAGTCCCATGCAAGACCTATAGCCTTTGCCAGCAAGTTGCTCACCCAGTCTCAAAAGAACTATCCAGCCCACAGACTTGAGTTTTTGGCTTTAAAATGGGCCGTATGTGACAAGTTCAGTCATTGGCTGAAGGGTCACAAGTTTTCAGTCTGGATGGACAACAACCCGCTGACCCACATTCTATCCAAACCAAAGCTCGACTGTTGTGAACAACGTTGGGTAGCCAAACTTTCCAGCTATGATTTTGACATTAGATATGTACCTGGCCGTCAGAACGTAGTGGCTGATGCTTTGAGCTGAGTCCCTTTCATAAAGGACCCAGTGGGTCGAAGATTATTCAGAGCCCTATCAGAACCTTCTCAGTGAGTTGAAGTAGCGAGATCGGGTGCTTTTGGCCAACAAGAAGGAAAGAGGGAAAAAGAAACTGGCTGATAAGTGGGAATCAACCATCTATACTGTCTTGGATGTCAATCCTGATACTTACACTTACAAGATCAGTGACGGTGTTTCTGGGAGGGTGAAGATTGTCCACAGAAATCTTCTGTTGCCTGTAAACTTCCTTCCAGTGGAGCTCTGTGACATGTCTGACGATGTTTCGACATTTGTCAGTGCTGGTTCAGTCCCTAGTGTCAGTGATGTGGTTGAGACCCGATCTGAGTGTAACAGTGAACAGGGATCAGTGCGTGGCCCGATGCCGTCTTCTGTGGGTCAGGATCCTTTGTACTCTGCTGAGCCTGCTATTTCTGACATGAGAACTGTTGAATGGATTTCACAGCTGACTGACTCAACTTCAACTAAAGCTGATATTTCTGACCTATCTAATGATGCTTTAGTTCCCAAGACACTGCTAACCTGTCCCTGGTCGACCGCCCCGACTCAATAACTTCCCCTATTTCTGTCTCGGTGACTGACCCTCCTACTGACTGTAACACTAGTCTGTCTGATTGTCGCTCTACTAATGATCTAGCTACCTCTGTCCTAACCTCTGTTGATCCCATGACTGTTGCACAACCTGTTAGTCCCGCTTATCAATCGCAGGTACGTTCTCGTTTTGGTCGTTTGATCAAGCCTGTGAGCAGACTTATACAGACTATGACTAGACAAGATGTTGTTCCTGCATCTTTCAGTGTTAAAAGTATCCGTAAACCTTTTGCTCATTCTCTTATGGATTAGTTTTGGCCTTTCTTTGTCCTTTTTGAACTTGCTTTTGTTTCTATGTTTCTTTCTTCTGTTTCATTTCATGCCTGATGCTACTTGAGCCAATTAAGTCTAGTCTGTGTTTCCGAGTGGGGTTTGTGGGGTGTAGATGGCACCCTATTGCCAGTAGCTGGGTTGGGGGTTTGGCGCCACCTTCAGCCCACTTCGTCCTTCATGGACACTTTGTTGGTTTACCTTTTTGGTACCCGCTTTGTTTGAGACGTTTTGTCGGCTCCTGTGTACTGGTGGCTACTTTTCGATAAAATTCAGTGGGGGTGGAGTTAAAAATGCACCAACATATTGTTTTCGTTTCTGTTTTATATTAATATTTTATTTTATAATGTGATGTGAATTTTATCATCTTTGGGGTATTTTGTTTTGACAAGCCGGAAATGTTCTGCGGTCCCGCGAACTTTATATTGGGCTGCATCATGTTCCTTCCTGCGGTCTTACAGTGATGAGGGTAAGTTCGTCTCCGTAGTATTTTATTTATCTTGATTATTTAATGTTACAATTTTGGTCTTATGTTCATATATGTTGTGTAAAAAATATCATAAGTTACAGTGATAACGTAATTGTGTGTTTTGGATTATATAAAGACGGTTTTAGAAAGGAAAAGAAATAACGGCTGTAGTTGGTCTACATTTAGTAACTGTAACCCAATACGGCAGCCATTTTACCAAGACGTTCTATTTATAGGGAGCCAGAATATGCCTGGTGTGCGTGTGTGAAGACTTAATTTGTGATTTTTATGTCTTCCACAGGTATGTTCATTTAATTTGAAATGTGAATTAATTATAATTGTTAATTATATCTGTTAATTACCTTTGTTAATTATTTGTTAATTATATCTGTTAATCACATTTGTTTATTATATAAAAGGAAGTTCACGTGATATATATACTGGGTAGAATATCACGACTGGTGTATGTTTATATTAATATGCTTCCCCCCTCACACAGTGCGGTCTTATACTGATGAGGGGAGCCAGCATACAACATTTTTACAACATACAATTTTAATATCTCAAGAAAAAAAAGTAAGATCTTTTATTACATGAATACAATTTTTTTCATTTAAAAAAGTGATTAAATGTGACATCACTTAAATAAAGTGAAGTACACCAAAAGATCCTTAAAAACTACACATCATGCCGAGATCCAAAGAAATTCAGGAACGATTGAGAAAGAAAGTAATTGAGATCTGTCAGTCTGGAAAGGGTTATTAAGCCATTTCTAAAGCTTTGGGACTCCACATATCCACACTCCACACATCTTGATGATCCCCAAGACTGTTCAGAAAAAAACCCGACGAGACAAAAGCTGAACTCTTTGGAAGGTGTGTCCCATTTCATCTGGTGTAAAAGTAACACAGAATTTCAGAAAAAGAACATTATAGCAGCAGTAACATATGGTGGTGGTAGTGTGATGGTCTGGGGCTGTTTGGCTTCTTCAGGACCTGGAAGACTTGCTGTGATAAATGGAACTATGAATTCTGCTGTATACCAAAAAATCCTAAAGGAGAATGTCTGGCCATCTGTTCGTGACTTCAAGCTGAAACGAACTTGGGTTCTGCAGCAGGACAATGATCCAAAACACACCAGCAAGTCCACCTCTGAATGGCTGAAGAAAAACAAAATGAAGACTTTGGAGTGGCCTAGTCAAAGTCCTGACCTGAATCCTATTGAGATGCTGTGACATGACCTTAGAAAGGCAGTTCCTGCTCAATCTCTCCAATGTGGCTGAATTACAACAATTCTGCAAAGATGAGTTTCCAGAATTCCTCCACAACGCTGTAAAAGACTCATTGTGAGTTATGGCAAACGCTTGGTTGCAGTTGTTGCTGCTAAGGGCGGGCCAACCAGTTATTAGGTTTAGGGGGCAATCACTTTTTCACACAGGGCCATGTAGGTTTGGATTTTTTTCTCCCTTAATAATAAACACCTTCATTTACAAACTGCATTTTGTGTTTACTTGTGTTGTGTTTGACTAATATCTAAATTGGTTTGATGTTCCGAAACACTTAAGTGTGACAAACATGCAAAAAATAGGAAATCAGGAAGGGGGCAAACACTTTTTAACACCACTGTATGCCCCACACACGCACCACACTTCCCCTTTTTATTCATTTCTTTCTTTATTTTTAGGTTTCTTTTTATTTATTTCCATCTGGAACTCCTGCACTTGGGTCCTAACATCCTTAATTTATATGGTTCAGCATGGCAACCATAACAGTTACTGATTTAAAATTAAACATGATTTTTCAGCATAAAAATAATTAGGAATTCAATGTTAAAACATTTTAAAAGTCTGAAGCTCTGATTTATTTTACATTACAAGAATAAATTGTTAATGTTTATTCTTAAATTTTTACAACTTTATAATTTTATTATTATAACTTTATTATTTTATAATTTTATTATTTAATTATATTATATTATTATATTATATTATATTATACTAAATGTGTCGCAAAGGAGGCGGGATTCTGAGGTGGCCCTCATTTCCAGCTATGAACGAGGACTGAGCGAGACCATGAAGGACGAACTGGCTGTTCAGGACCCTCCCGCCTCATTCGACGACCTTTACGACCTCGCCACCACCATCGACTCTCACCTGCGGCAACGGACCCGCGATAGGGCGGGTCCCCGTAGTCGCTCCATCGGTCCGTGGCCTGGTCGCGATTTTATTGCCCCTCGCACTGCCCGTTCCGACGCCCCTGAGCCCATGGAGCTCGGGAGGGCTGGCTGGGGTTCCTCCGGCGGGGCCGACCCCCCGTCCCAGGACGGGTCGGGAAACGTAAGGGCCAGGACCGGTCGGGGGGGCCGGCCCTAGGCCTGCCCACTCGCCCCGTCGGGCTTCACCCTCCCAGTCGTTCTTTGTCAGGAGGAGGGTGGTCGAGCCCACCTCTTCGCCTTCGTTGATTCTGGGGCTGAGGGCAACTTTATTGATGAGGCCCTCGCGCGGCGTTTGCGCCTTCACGCCGAGGCCCTCTCCAGCCCTCAGCCGCTCATGGCTTTTGACGGCCGGGCTCTGGTTAAGGGTCCTGTTACCCACAGAACCCTACCTGTTACTCTGGAGACAGGCCTTCATTCCGAGAGGGTCGTTTTCCTTGTCACCCGCACGCCCAACCTCCAGCTAGTCCTGGGTTATCCGTGGCTGCACCTCCACAACCCACGCATCGACTGGCAAACCCGGTCTGTTTATGCTTGGTCCCCTCGATGTCAGGAATCCTGCCTGATTTCCCGATCCACCCCCCACCTCCATCCTCTGGTTTGGCAGGTTGTTCCCGATTTGTCAACCGTCCCTGAACCCTACAGGGATCTGGGGGTGGTATACAGCAAGGGCGCGGCTCAGGTCCTCCCACCTCACAGGAGTACGACTACACTATTAACCTCCTGTCGGGTGCGGTTCCTCCCCGGGGGCGTCTCTTTTCCCTGAGCCACACTGAACAGGAGGCCATGCGACAATACATCACCGAGGCGCTCCGGCAGGGTTTCATCCGGCCATCCTCCTCGCCGGCGGGGGCAGGCTTCTTCTTTGTCGCCAGGAAGGAGGGCTCCCTCCGCCCATGTATCGATTACCGGGGCCTCAAGGCGGTCACCGTCAAGAACCGCTACCCCCTCTCCCTCATGGCGACGGTGTTTGAGGCGCTTCAGGGGGCTAGCATCTTTACCAAGCTGGACCTCCGGAGCGCCTACAACCTCATCTGCATTCGGAAGGGGGACGAATGGAAGACAGCCTTCCTGACACCCACAGGGCATTACGAGTACTGATGAATGCCCCGGCTGTCTTCCAAAGATTCATCAACGATGTGCTCCGGGAGGCCCTGGATCGATACGTATTCGTCTACCTTGACGATATCCTTATTTTTAGCCGGACACTCGAGGAGCACATCGGTCACGTCCGCCGGGTCTTGCAGCTGCTCCTGGAGAACCGGCTATACGTGAAGCTTGAGAAGTCGGTGTTCCACACTTCCTCGGTGACCTTCTTGGGGATAATTGTTTCCCAGGGATCACTGCAAATGGACCCGGTCAAGATCCGGGCCATGGCCGACTGGCCCCAGCCCACCTCTCTCCGGCTTGTCTAGCGGTTCCTGGGCTTCGCAAACTTCTTTCGGCGTTTCGTGTGGAACTTCGGAACCCTTGCGGGCCCTTTGACCGCCCTTACGCGCAAGACCCCGGGCCCTTCTTGCTGGACTCTGGAGGCCGGAGGCTTTCCAGGCCATCAAAGACCGGCTCATTAACCCCCCGGTTCTCAGGTTCCCCGACCCTGAGGAACCATTTATCGTCAAGGTAGATGCATCTGATATCGGCGTGGGGGCCGTTCTCTCTCAGCTTACTTCTCGCGGCACCTGTCCTCCGCCGAACGTAACTACCCCATTGGGGACCGGGAGCTTTTGGCCATGAAGTTGGCACTAGAGGAGTGGCGACACTGGCTGGAAGGCGCCAAGGCTCCGTTCCTGGTGTGGACGGACCATAAGAACCTGGCATACATCCAACAAGCTAAGCGGCTTAACGCTCGCCAGGCTTGTTGGTCGCTGTTCTTCGCCAGGTTCGATTTCACGGTCACCTTCCGGCCAGGCTCCAAGAATGCCAGGCCTGACGCCTTATCTAGGCAGTGGGATCAGTTGGACTCCTTCCTGTCCAAGATCCCATACTCCCGGCCCCTTGGGTGGTCGCGGCCCTCACCTGGGCCATCGACAACGTGGTCACCAAGGCCCTTCGTCGCGAACCCGATCCCGGTAACGGTCCCCCGGGTCGCAGGATCGTCCCTGCCTCCGTTCGCCCCCGAGTAATGCGCTGGGGGCACGAGGCGTCGTTTGCGGCATATCCGGGCCGCACGGCCACCTACAAGCTCCTCCGACAGAGCTTCTGGTGGCCACGCATGGAGGACGAGGTCAGGCAGTTTGTGGCCTCCTGCGAGGTTTGTGCCCGCAACAAAACTCCCCGCAGGAGGCCTCCTGGCCTTTTTTGGCCTCTTCCCGTCCCCGCTCATCCGTGGTCACACATCCCCCTGGACTTTGTCATGGGCTTGCCCCCGTCTAAGGGCAACACGGTCGTCCTCGTGGCGGTAGACCGGTTTTCCAAGGAGTGCAAGCTCGTGGCATTGCCCAAATTGCCCTCCGCCAGGGAGACTGCGGACCTTATCCTCCGGCACGTTGCTCGGGTTCACGGATTCCCCTGGGACTTGCTGTCTGACCGTGGTCCCCAGTTCATCAGCCGCTTTTGGACAGCTTTCTGCCGCTTGGTGGGGGCCATGGCCAGCCTCTCCTCGGGGTTCCACCTGGAGTCTAACGGCCAGAACGAAAGGGTGAACCAGGACTTGGCACGCATGCTCCGACCATTGACGGCGGGTAACCTCTCCACATGGACGGAGCACCTGCCATGGGCCGAATTCGTCCATAACACCCTGTGGCATTCAGCCCTCGGTATGTCCCTGTTTGAGTGCCAGTTCGGCTTCCAGCCTCCCCTCTTCCCTCGCCAGGAGGCGGACGTGGGGGTTTCCTCAGCCAGACAGTTCGTCTGCCGGTGTCGGCAGTCCTGGCTCAACGCGGTACGTCGGTTACTGGACTCCCGCCAGGTCCAGGGTAGCACCCAGTACTTGGTGGACTGGGAGGGCCCGCAGGCCGGCGGAACGTTTGTGGGTCCCGGCACGCCACGTCCTGGACCGGACCCTCATCCGTGACTTCCGGAGGTGCCGTTCTGCCGACTTGGGGCCGTCGAGAGCCGCCCCGGGGGGGGGGGGGGGGCACTGTCAGAGGGGCGCATTCCGGACGCTAGGGGCCGCCACGGGACCGCCAGGTGCCGTGGCCGGCCACCTATAAATAGAACGGCCTAACGCGGGCCTTCGGCACACTATCTGCTAGTATATGCTACATTTTCGGAGTCTTTGTTCGGCGTTACCCCTTGGCTTTGCCGAGTAAGGAAAGTGGTGGTCCCGTGTCGCAAAGGAGGCGGGATCCCGTAGGGTCTAAAGACCTGAGGTAACCGCTAGGGCCTTAGTTTGTCAGGCGAGGGAAAGTTGGGGTACCGCTACTAACCTCTGTTCTTTCCTCCGCCCGAGGCGTCCGCGGCCTCCGCTCGCTCCGGCCGTTCTTTTGTTAGCGCCGAGTGTCCCGCTTTCGTGCCGCGTGGTCCCCGGCACCGTCTTGCGTTTGCTGTATCCCGGGGTGAGCGATTTCGCTTCTTCCCCGGGCTCTTTCGCATTTATTTCGTGTCTGAAAGACGCACTGCTTCGCGCCGGCTGCGTTTGGCCCGTTAAACCCCCGGCGCATGCGCAGCCCAGCGCTTCTGACACACACGCTCACAGCGCTGCGGCTACGCACACACATAGCGCTCCACACACACACACGCAGCGCCTCTGCTACTCACGCTCGCAGCGCTGCTTCTACGCACACACACAGCGCTCCACACACACACACGCAGCGCCTCTGCCACACACGCCCGCAGCGCTACTCCTATGCACACACATAGCGCTCCACACACACACAGTGTCTCTGCCACACTCGCAGAGCGCTGTTCCCACGCACACACTGCGTGCCCATTCACAAACAGAGCGCCGCACGCTCTCCGTTTCCTTTCACTCTATTTAGAGCCTCAACGGGTTATTTCCCGTTCTTTGCTTTCTGCGTGATTATTTATTATAATCCCTTTTGTCTGAGTTCGCCAGGAAGCGACTCCTTTGTTTGTCCGTTGGCTTATAGCCCCTTTCTCTCCATTTCTGTTCACAGGATCCGTGGTGCAGTGGTAACGTCCCCGCCCACGGAGGCCGTGATCCTGGTTTCGAATCCCGTCACGTGAAATACTGAATGGTGCTCAGTGACATAGCACCACCTTCAGTATCCTTCGATATTTTCCTTTGGTTTCTCTCTCTTTGTTTCCCGCCTTTGCACGGAACCCCCTGCACTTGGGTCCGTTATCACCTCCTTTTCCGGTGTGCCCCCTGGCCCCCCGTAACATTAGTATTGAAAATTCATAATTTTATTATAACAAATTTATTCTTAAATTTTACAACTTTGTTCTTTTATAATTAGAACTTATGTTTTTATTATACAGCTTCATTTTATATTATTACAATTTAATAATTATTTTATTTAGGCATATTCATACTATTATTATTGTTATTATTATTCATACTATTATTGTTATGGTTCGTAACCATAATAGTCCATAGCCTGTCCACAGCCTCAAACAGTCAGACTCCAAACTCAACCATGGCCAAGACCAAACAGCTGTCGAAGGACACCAGGGAGAAAATCGTAGACCTGCACCAGGCTGGGAAGAGTGAATCTACAACAGGCAAGCAGGTTGGTGTGAATAAATCAACTGTGGGAGCAATTGTAAGAAAATGGACGACATACAAGACCATTGATAATCTCCCTCAATCTGGGGCTCCACGCAAGATCTCATCCTGTGGGGTCAAAATGATCATGAGAACGGTGAGCAAAAATCCAAGAACTACACGGAGGGACCTGCAGAGAGCTGGGACCAAAGTAACAAGGCTACCATCAGTAACACACTATGCCGAGAGGGACTCAGATCCTACAGTGCCATGCGTGTCCCCCTGCTTAAGCCAGTACATGTCCAGGCCCATCTGAAGTTTGCCCAGAGAGGATATGGATGCGTTTTTTTTGATCCAGAAATAGGAATTGGGAGAATATCATGTGGTCAGATGAAAACCAAAATAGAAACTTTTTGGTAATAAAAACTCAACTCGTCGTCGTGTTTGGAGGAAAGAATTCGGATTCTGAGTTTGCGCCATTACTAACCTGGGGTGTGAAGGAATGGGGGTGCGAAAAACATCATGCTTTGGGGGCTGTTTTTCTGCAAAGGGGACCAGGAAACAACTGATTCGTGTTTCAGGGGAAGATGAATGAACGGGGGCCATGTATCATGAGATTTTAAGCCAAAACCCTCCTTCCATCAGTGAGAGAGCATTGAAGATGGACCTTGGATGGGTCTTCCAGCATGACAATGATCCCCCCCAACAACCGCTCGGGCAAATGAAGGAGTGGCTCTCGTAAAAAGGAAAAAGCAATTTCAAAGTCCTGTGGAGTGGCCTAGCCAGGGGAAAAGGAAAGGGGAAAAAGGGGGGGGAAAGAAGGAAAGAAAGAAAGCTCACAGTATCATGAGATTTTAAGCCAAAACCTCCTTCCATCAGTGAGAGCATTGAAGATGGACCTTGGATGGGTCTTCCAGCATGACAATGATCCCAAACACACCGCTCGGGCAATGAAGGAGTGGCTCCGTAAAAAGCATTTCAAGGTCCTGGAGTGGCCTAGCCAGTCTCCTGACCTCAGCCCCATAGAAAATTTGTGAAGTCCATGTTGCCCAGTGACAGCTCCAAAACATCACTGCTCTAGAGGAGATCTGCATGGAGGAATGGGCCAAAATACCAGCTACAGTGTGTGCCAACCTGGTGAAGACTTACAGGAAACGTTTGACCTCTGTCATTGCCAACAAAGGTTATGTTACAAAGTATTGAGTTAAACTTTAGTTATTGACCAAATACTTATTTTCCACCATGATTTACAATTAATTTCTTTAAAAATCCTACAATGTGATTTCCTGGATTTCTGTCTCATTGTGTCTCTCATAGTTGAAGTGTAGCTATGATGAAACTTACAGACCGCTCTCATCTTTCTAAGTAGGAGAACTTGCACAATCAGTGGCTAACCAAATACTTTTTTGCCCTACTGTATAATTAGAAGAAAATTAAATCAGTCCCAAAATTAAACAAATAAATGTATGATACTTATAAGAAAATTAAATCAGTTCCCAAATTAAACAAATAAATGTATGATACTTAGAAGCAAATTAAATCAGTTCCCAAATTAAACAAATAAATGTATGATACTTAGAAGAAAATTAAATCAGTTCCAAAGTTAAACAAATCAATGTATGATACTTAGAAGAAAATTACATACGTTCCAATATTAAACAAAGACAATTATACTTCTTCTTCTTCTTCTTTCGGTTTCTCCCTTTATCAGGGGTCACCACAGCGAGTTAAACATTTCCACCTCAGTCCAATTTCCCTGGTTGTTACCAGTACCAGTGGCGGTCGTTGTTAACCCGGGCCGCGACCGATCCGGTATGGTGAAACTATTATGAACTCGCATACTAGATTTGGCAAATGTTTTACACCGGATGCCCTTCCTGACGTAACCCTCACCATTTATCCGGGCTTAGGACCGGCACTAGAAATACCCTGCCTGAGCAATCTAGCGGCTGGTTTAAACAAAGACAATTATACTATTCTGAGAAAATTAAATAAGTTCTGAGATGATTCTACCTTGATTCTACTTTAATTCTTTAAAATATAATAAAATGTGTTTTTCAGTGTGTGCATTTTGATTTGGTGGATAAATATAAATTATTTATTATGGGACGACCGAGAGAACATATTACATGTTTACATATCAAGCATGTTATATATCATATAAGAACATATTATGTGATTGGCTATTGGCGCCCCCTGGTGTATATGAATCTGAGTGCATCCTAATGTCTGCCTTCTGTTCTGGTGCAGGGTAAGCGTGCTGTTCCTGAATAACATTTATTTACTCTTTATTGTGTAATTAAATTAATTGGGTATAAACTGTAAGAATCTCATTGCATTCTACCATTAAGTGATTGATTACATCAGAACATGATTCAGGTTATCATTTGTGTCTTCAAATGTAAACCAAAATGTAATGTTTAGCTCTTATCCATCCATAAACTGTCTTACCAATAACCTTCTGGATTGTCCACATGATGAGCAGCGATGTTCTTTTTGGAGAGCAGTGGCTTTCTCCTTGCAACCCTGCCAATGCACACCATTGTTGTTCAGTGAGAGAGGCCTTCAGTTGCTTAGAAGTTACCCTGGGGTCCTTTGTGATCTGATGGACTATTACACACCTTGTTCTTGGAGTGACCTTTGTTGGTTGACCAATTCTGAGCTCCTCCATTTGTACCCAATCTGTCTGACTATGGATTGTTGGAATCCAAACTCTTTAGAGATTGTGTAACCTTTTCCTAAGAAATCTCCTTTGTTCGTACCCTGATCCACTTCCACAAACGTGTGTTATGAAGATCAGACTTTGATACATCTCTATTCTTCAAATGTAACAGGATGTCCACTATCAAATGATTGATTCAAACACCTGGCTAATTTCACCTTCAACTAGAGGTTTACTCACAGATATGTAATATTGGATCATTTCCTGAGTAAATATGTGACCAAGTGCAATATTTGTGTCCCATGTCTTGATCTACTTTTAGGACTGACGATGTTACAGCTATCCGTTTCAGTGCATGTCTGCTTTAACATAGAACTCTGTTCGGATGTTTTATGTGTGTTTGAATAAATTACAAGTGTTATCTATTATCTGTTGTGTGAATCGTCATGACTCTTCCTTGCCATTTCCCAAAACGTTATTCTTTTCTACAAGTCTAACCGGATTTGCGTGGTAGCGCCACCGACCCTAGTCCCTTCACCTTTAAACACCTTTACAGTGGGGCAAAAGGTACTGTCACTGATTGTGCAAGTTCTCTTACTTAGAAAGATGAGAGAGGTCTGTAATTTTCATCATAGGTACACTTCTACTATGAGAGACAAAATGACAAAAAAAAACTTAGGAAATCACATTGTAGGATTTTTAAAGAATTTAATTGTAAATCATGGTGGAAAATAGGTATTTGGTCACCCATAAACAAGCAAGATTTCTGGCTCTCACAGACCTGTAACTTCTTCTTTAAGAAGCTCTTCTGTCCTCCACTCGTTACCTGTATTAATGGCACCCTGCTTAAACCAGTACATGTCCAGGCCCGTCTGAAGTTTACCAGAGAACTTATGGATGATCCAGAAGAGGATTGGGAGAATATCATGTGGTCAGATGAAACCAAAATAGAACTTTTTGGTAAAAGCTCAATTTGCCATGTTTGGAAGAAGAAGAATGCTGAGTTGCATCCCAAGAACACCATACCTACTGTGAAGCATGGGAGTGAAATCCTCATGCTTTACAGCTGTTTTTCTGCTGAGGGGACAGGACGACTGATCCGTGTTAAGGGAAGAATGAACGGGGCCATGTATCGTGAGATTTTAAGCCAAAACCTCCTCCATCAGTGAGAGCATTGAAGATAGAACGTGGTTGGGGCTTCCAGCATGACAATGATCCCAAACACACTGCTTCTCATTTTGTCTCTCATAGTTGAAGTGTACCTGTGATGAAAATTACAGACCTCTCTCATCTTTCTAAGGAGAACTTGCACAATCAGTGGTTGACTAAATCCATTTTGCCCCACTGTGTGTGTGAATTCTCACCTACAATCACTGCTTACTAACACATGTAATCACCCTCTTAACCCTCTTATTTTAACTTAGAAAGCTCTACATGGCCTGGCCCCACATTATCTGAGTGAACTCTTAGAGTTTTACAATCCAACTCGTCTACTTCGTTCGCAGGGTGCAGGACTTCTTTTAGTTCCTAGAATTAAAAAAGTCACAGCCGGGGGAAAGGCTTTCTCATACATGGTCCCCCAGCTATGGACTAAACTTCCCACTTTCGTTCGAGATTCAGACACTCTCCAAAGTTTTAAGTGTAGGCTAAATACATACCTATTTACACAGGCTTTTGACTAGATTTAGACCAGGATGCATGGCTTGGGTCACTGGGGCCGGAGTCTGGAGTCATGTCTGGCCTGCCTGCCTTGTCCGCTAGCCGGGAGTGTCGAGTGGGCGGTCTGGCTTAACTGGGCTTCGGTCCTCG